>OV884012.1:14781305-14984479 GCA_930367205.1 Acanthosoma haemorrhoidale
ATCTCTTTCTTGGGGCTTCCCGGACCTTTAAAGGAAAATGTATAGAGAAATATCACTAATTTCAAATATAGCTGTTATTGTCTGTAGTAAAATTTTGATCTTTATTAGTACTCGCGGGGCTTAAGTAAAGATTTTTGAATTAATAACTTGTTATGTTATTAATTATCGAAAAAAATTATTCTAAAATTTATACCTGGTTTAAAAAGTTATTTTTTTTAAAAAGTAGTAATTCCCATAACTAACCAATTAGTCGCTTGTTTTAAATTGTATTATGTGAACATATTTAAAGTTCGGTCGTCGAAATATTTGTGTCATACGCTGAAAATTACCTTGTTATACATTATGCAATAAAACAGCTACCTTCTAGGCTTATTGGTTAGTAAGGTTGGTGCTTCCTCTCAAAGGATTATGTATAAAGTCAATAGTTCTGGCCTGTGTTCACTAGCCTTCGTGAGGGACAATTATAGTTGAAGAAGCAGCAGCGAATGCAGTTTTGAAAACCGACCACACGGGGTCGGGGTCCTTAGTGTCATCAGTTTTATAATGCTAAGAATATTAAAATGCTAATATCATATATAATGCTAAAGGTAGAAAGGGTTAAACTGCATACCTGCCTCGTGACTTCACGAGTCACTGATGGATCCTGTTATTTTTAAGTAAGCAACCGCACCCTTCTAAGACCTCCCTCTTTCTTCCCAGAATCTTATCCTTTCTTATACATAATATGTCTCAGCTTTAGCCCCAGACCTCACTCGTGCCTAGATATCTCACCCACTATGTAGTAACGTAACTATCATTATTTGTACATACCAGTGTTTTGCTTGTACTTCATAATGAAGCTTTTCTTTATTTTCTTTTAAAAGACTCTCCTCTACAAGATTATTTAATTGGCGCCCCGAACAGGCACCTGGCAGTATACTCAGTAACTTCACGGTAGTCCACCATCTAAAGATCCCGCATTCGGCAACGGACATTGAGACCACTTTAATAGCGTGAGAAGGCCGATGAAGTACCTCTGGAAAGAAACCCCACAGGGCAGGACTTCGCCGATATTGGGGAATGATCTGTTTTAAAATATTTTCACCGGGTAATCAGTCAGAAGACATCATTCACCTGGGACCTGCCAACTTCAAGTCAGAAGAGAAGACGGTTCGTCATCAAGCTAAGAAGATCCGAAGAAATATTCTCTGCATCTGTGAGTAATTCCTGAATTATAAGATTGCTTAGATAACAGGATCTGGGATTGGCTACCACTCTGACGGACAGGCTAAGAAGGCTCGAGGCAATATTAAGAGACAATAAAGCTTTTCTTTCTTTTCTTTTAAAAGACTCTCCTCTACAAAGATTATTTAACTATCTACAATTGGAGTGACAACCTCAGTGAGGTTAAATTCCATAATTTTATATTCCGTCTTGGTCGCTTTGTTGGATATCTGTATACTTGCTTTTTATCTAGTACTTTTGCTGTGTACTGCATTAAGTAAAATAACAAGTAAATTGTGATCTCCTATATGAGTAAATAACCCTTGGCTTATGAGCGACTAGTCAAACAGAGAGCAGAAGTAAAATGAATGTTTGTTGTGAGTGGAGAGTAACCTGTCCCAGAAAGTTCAAACAAGAAAGATAGATTAATCATGAAAATAATTCGACGATTTTTCTCCGAGTATTGTATTATAACTTTGTTAGGGTTTACTTATGCCTTAGCGGGGTAGCACTCAATTCCAGTATTCCCGGAAGGGGCAGTACACATTTATAAGTGGTTCTGAGGAGCACCCCTTGAAGTTAATGAGGATCTCTTTGGGAACTTTCCGAGGGGATCCCAAATAGGGGGAAGTTGATTAGTCTAGGACTGGGGGCTTCCGGTCGCTTATCTCGCCCTTGTTCCAACAATTTTTATCTGATTCCTTTTTTTTTGGGGGGGGGGAGGGCTTTTTTAATCAACTGCTTTGATCGCAAATGGCAATAAATGTTTCAGGTTATTACTTTTTTTTTTTTTTTTTCCTTATAGCTAGTATCCTTAATCTATTTACAATATTTACAGATCCGTTAACTATACTAATATCTTACTACTATACTTAAGTGCTATATTTACAAGGGGTGTGCATCCTCTATCCCCCTATAACTAAACTTATATCTAACCATAGGCTACTCAGTCCTACCTTATATCTATATGTACATATTTACAGTGACTCCTCTGGAACCGCCGATACATCGTTGGCTTCGCGTGAGCCTTCCCGAAGACACGGCTGCTCACCCCGCGCCACCCCCTGGATATATTGAAGTGCCTGGAGCCTTGTACCCTTGTACCCACTCCCCGACGAATCTGTAGAACGCGGTGTATCTCACTCTATTCACCAGCGACGGCAGGTCGGTAGGTCGGACTCGTCCAGGCTGTACTCTTCTATCGATCGGAGCAGCCGTGCTCTAGCCGGTTCTAACGCATAACAAGAGAGCACGACGTGCTCCGTGGTGTCATCCTCTCCGCAATGAGGGCAGGACCTGCTTTCTGCCCTCTTGTATTCGTACAGCCTGGCACGAAATCCGCCGTGTCCTGTAAGCGCTTGTGACACCCAGTAGTCTGGGGAGACCCAACTTGCCCTCAGTCTGTCCTGGACTGAGGGAAAGTACTTCCTGAGGGTGCTCCCCTTAGTCGTACTAGTCCACCTGGCTCCCCAAGCCTCTATCGTCCATTCCCTTATGAGGGCCTTCCACCTCCCAGGCTCTTTCTCAATTATTTTCCGTAGGGGAGGTGGAATATCTTCAATCTGCCCTCTCTTCGTCTTCGACCTGAGGCGCTGCTCCAGGAGGACCAGATCCACTGGTGCCGCCGCTGCCAAAACCTCCACCGCGTTCTGAGATACCGTCCTGTAGGACCTCGTGACCCGTACTAGTGCCATTCGCTATATCCTCTTCAGGGCGTGCGCCTGCCCCTTGTTCAGGTGCGCCGACCATGAATGCGTACCTTACTATGCCCATTACCACAGCCTGGTAGAGTTCGCGAAGGAGTTGCAAACTGAAGCGATCCTGTTGCCCAGGTATTCGATGTGGGGAGAAAGGCTAAGTTTCTTTCCCAGTCTCACCCCCAGGTACCTCCGTGCCCACCCTAACTCTTCTTCCTTCTATCTCTAGCCACATAGGGTGAGCACGGTCCATCTTGCCTCTCACCAGGGTGCCATACCGGCGCACCACTCCTTGACCAAGTTGACACAGGCGCACGCTCTTCTCGTCACTTCGGCACGCGAATTCCCCACGATAGTATATTCAAATTTCCACATATGCCACCGCGGGGTATCCCTGCTCTTCCAGGGTCACGAGGACCTTATTAAAAACTACTTTCCAAGGGGCAGGGCCCAGGACTGATCCTTGAGGGCACCCTCGCTCCACCGGTGCTTCAACGTCGTAAGACACTCCTCTGATGACCACCCTATGTTTGCTGAGGTAGCTGGCCACGAGCTCGTACAGATTGCTCGGGGTCTCTCCAGCAGCGGAGATGTCAAATGTAAGTAACAGCGCGTGCTTGGAGCGAGTCGCAATATCGTCCCTTGTCCAAGGCATCAGCTGTGCTCCTGTCCTTGCAGGAGCCGTACTGTCTTGGGTGGTCCGCCTTCTCAAACGTCTGCCACAACGCCGTGTGCATCAATCTCTCCAGGACTTTACTCAAGACTGGGAGGAGGCTGACCATAGTAACCTATCCAGCATGTGACAGTGGGAGTCCTGGCGATGGCGTGTTTGTCCAATCATGTCCTGAGCGTCTGTGGCTCTTGCGCTCTTGGTCAGCCTCCGCTGGCTCGTATCCAGTAATGCGGCTGACGGAGGAGCGTGGGGGACTTCCAAGACTCCGCTTCCTCTTTCGCAAGCGAGGGAGGTGGCAACCTTTTGGATTTAGGAGGTCTCTGGGATGTTTATAAATACTGTATCAATGAGCGAGTGAATGAAAATTGTAAATATGGTATGAATGAAAACATTTATCACAATTACTTATTGCCCAATGAGGCAGATTATAGTTTTATCATAATAAAGTTGTTTTATCACTTACTTTTTCAGAGTGTGTTAAAACATTCGAAAACTGATTATTAATTAATTGAAGCCTCACAAGTGTTATTTTGCTGTTATATTTCTTTTATCTCCTGCCTGTTTAGGAATTACCGAGTTTAATGCTTGACAGTTGGCCCTTTACTTTAAACTTTTCCTTCTGTATTCTAAATAGAAGTATAATTATGGAATAAAACTATTCTATGCCCTATTTATTTTTTAAATATGATTGAAAATGTTATAAGCCTTCCAGTGAAGTCAGTTTAATTGAAAAGCATGTTATAAACATCCCGTTTTTTTTTAAAGAATTTTATGTTTATTAAATTTGAGATCATTTTTAAGTGACTTAAAATGATAACTATAATCAGTCAAAAACGTTTTTGAGTAATGACAAACATTGTGGAGAGACTGGAAAGTTTTTAAGTGAATACCGGCACAAACTAACAACAATGCGCAACGGCAAAACAAACGTTTCTAGTCAAGAGATTAGAGCCCAATAGAATTTAATATATATGTACGTTGAAGGCATGGGACTCTGCAGATGACATGTGACTTAAGAAGTTAAGTAAAACATCTACCAGTGGAGATAAATGTTAGAAAAACCAAGGGCGCATTTGCAGCACCAAGCGTGGTTAGATTTAGCATCATATTATAGTTAGTGACTTCAGATGGTGTGGTCAAAGAGGAAATAATCAATAGAATTTGTAAAGCACTGCAGGCGTTCTCTCACCTCTGACCAATTTTACAGTCTAAAAAAGAAGATAGTCCCTAATATTACAGTTTTTAAATGCGAAGTCAATCATTCAAAGACTACGATCATTATTAGGAAGGAATAAATAAAACTCTAAGTTGAGGCATTATTTTTTGAATATTCTGATAAATTGTAGGAGCAGTCTTGTGGGAAAAATCAGACCTGATAAAACCATGCCCCCGTTATACTTGTTCAGTTTGTCATTTTCATCATCGTGACTGCTTGTTTGCAAGGGACAGATCTAGCGAACCATGGTTCGTCGGCTACGCTCTCCCTTTTAGCTACCTAGGCACCTATTAGCTGCATACTATATTACCTTCCGCAAAGGGCCGGAATTCAATAACCCCTCAATAGGGCTTTCTCATATTGGTCTAGAAATCACTTAAACCTTAGCTTAGAACCTTTGTGCGATTTTTATGTTTAATGTAAAATTTTACAGCTAAATAAAAGCAAAATTAAATAGGAAATTGAACTAAACCGACATAGAGACAATCATTGTCGCAAAACTAGTAACTGAAGAGTTAACCATACACCGGTCCTAACTAAGCCAGAGGCTTAGGCCAAACATCCCAGAGGCCTCCCGAATCCTCATGGTTGTCACCTCCCTCGCATGCGAAAGTGGAAGCGGAGTATTGGGAAGTCCCCCACCCTACTCAACTACTCCGTCAGCCGTGGCACCGGATACGAGCCAGCGGAGGCTGACGAAGAGCGCGAGAGCCACATTCGCTCAGGACATGATTGGAGAAGCTGGCCATTGCCAGGACCAGAGATGAGTGGTGCAGTGCAATGACTGTGCTAGGGGATTAGGGTGTGTCGGGAAATGTCACTAGGGGAGTGCCCAATCACTCTAGCCCTGGTGACAAGTGCGAATTGTTCAAGTTTGTAACCTGGACAATCGTTCCAGGTCGGCGTTAATATCTGACTCCATTTACGATAGGTATGTGCCCCGACAATGCACTATGTTAAAGAGGTACAGAGGATTTATAAAGAATAAGTCAAAGTTTCAGAGTTCGAACAGAAGCAAGTATCACTGAGTAACGGTCGCGAAAGACTAGTCGTCCGGGGCTAGCCGCCTCCGTTAAATATGTCCCACGCCTCCTCGGAGGGGCTGAAACAAAAAGGTTGCTTAGTGCCTGCGAGATCCTAACATGTGTTGACGACGTGCCGATTCTCCGTAATCGGTCAAGCTGCTGACAGGACCACTTAGCCTGTGGTTTACATGTGTTAAGGGCAGCAGGCCCTGGCTGTAAGGGTCTCTCCAATTTATGACTGACAGACGTCGTCCCGTCTCGTCTCGTGTTACTTGCTTCTGCGTTTTCTTTATTGCTAAAAGATTTATAATAATTTACTTTTGTTTATAATATATCTGCAATAGCGTATAGGGTGATTTCCTTAAATACTAAGAATCGCCACAGGGTGGTGAGAGATGTCCTTTGAAGTAGTCTGTACAGTTGCGCTCTTGGTCAGCCTCCGCTGGCTCGTATCCGGTAATGTGGTTGGCGGAGGAGCGTGGGGGACTTCCAAGACTCCGCTTCCTCTTTCGCATGCGAGGGAGGTGACAACCATGTGGATTTGGGAGGTCTCTGGGATGTTTATAAACACTGTGTGAATGAGCGAGCGAATGAAAATTGTACATATGGTATGAATGAAAACATTTATCTCAATTACTTATAGCCCAATGAGGCAGATTATAATTTTATCATAATAAAGTTGTTTTATCACTTGCTTTTTCAGACTGTGTTAAAACTATCGAAAACTGATTATTTAATTTTGTTGCTGACGTAAAAACGGGCATTGACTATCGTTCTCAGGATTTTTGATTGAAGGATTGGATACGCTTGATAGTCGACTTTTTTGCTGACCCCCATAGTTCTATTCCGTATGTCCAGATTGGCTTAAGTATAACTTTCTAGATTAGTAATTTATTTTCTGTTGAGAGATGGGATGTCCTTTGAAGTAGTCTGTACAGTTGTGTATAGCTGACATTCAAAAAAAATACAAACAGTAAAAGTAGCAGTACTAAATATCATAACAGTAAAACGTCCCTCTACTTCGACAATAATTACATGCAATTACAAAAAACATCAGTAATTAGTACAAAACAGTAATCTGCTTAGTACCGACATTCATCATGGTTCATTTCCAGTTAAGTAGGAGCAGCACAGAATAGATTCATTTCCAACATTCATTGCCTAAATTCAGGGCACATCTTCTAATAGGATTGTTTTCAGTCAGAACGTCCTAGAAACCCATCATGAGAGCTGTACGATAAGCTGGCCTTCACAAGATATGTACATAAATAGGTAATAGGTAATAGTAAATAGGTAGGCTTGGGTTACATGGATGATTGGAATAGCTTTCAACCTTTATCATAATTCAAAAGGTAATTTTCACTTTTTATTGTGTAAACGAGATGATTCATATTTTTATTTCATATTCTAGATTTCCCACTTTTTTATTACACAAATGTAAAAATGTATATAATATAGTGTAAAAATTAGAGAAAAAAATACGTATACGGATGATATAATAGCTTGCAATATTAAAATGACTACAATGAAAATTTATTTGAATGAAAACTTTAAATCAAAAACCATAAATAATTATTCTACAATGCGATGCCTGATTAAAATAATGAAATTTAACGTGTTGGGACGGGTGCATTTCGTTCGAATACAAATACAGCGCACGTGCTAGCAAAATGTTGGTGAAAATAAATATTTTTCCTTCGCATCCAGTGAGATAAATTCCATAGAATATGTTGGCCCAACTCGTTGTGAAGGGTTCGATTTCCGCCTATGAGAGCGGATATTGTTTCAGGTCGGGTCCGCAGGAATAATCTTGACATTCCCATTGTGTTACAGTAGATAGCTCAGATTTTCCAGAAAATAATATTCAAATATGTCTCTCTACGCTCGCTGTTGGCGAGCCCAAAACTATAGGCTTTACATTCGATCAGGTATCATGTGTTATTGTGTGTGTTTTTACGTTAGAAGTCGTAAACATGGCATAATTTGATAGTTGCTTATCACGCTATCTCAGAATGTGCTGATTAGATATGAGCAATACGATTCTACCGGTATTACAGAAAAACATTAACTTTATAACTTGGGCATGTCTTTCTAACTCTTGTTTTTTAATATATATTTATATATATATAACTTCTTTATTGTGCTAAATTTACAATCTGCCTTATTAGGCAATAAATAATTGAGATAAATGTTCTCATTCATACCACATTTACAATTCATCATTCATTCGCTCATTCATACAATATTTACAAACAGCCCAGAGGCTTCCCAAATCCACACGGATGTCATCTCCGTCGCATGCAAAAGAGGAAGCGGAGTTTTGGGAAGTCCCCAACGCTCCTCCGTCAGCCAGGGATTGGATACGAGCCAGGGAAGGCTGACGAGGCATTTAAATCTAATATAGTTCTATACTCAAACTCTTTACATATTTGAAAGAAAGATAAGAAAAAATGTAAAAAAGAGATACTAATACTATGAACCGATTGGAGCCAAACAAACATTCAGCCTAGTGTTCCATACTTTAGTGCGAAAAATAGTGTTCTATTTAAAATTGTTTTTTTGTGATAAAAACAACTTTATTATGATAAAATTACAATCTTCCTCATTGGGAAATAAGTGAATTGTGATAAATTTTGTCATTCATACCATATTTAAAATTTTCATTCAATCACTCATTCATACAATATTTACAAACACACCAGAGACCTCCCAAATCCACATGGTTAGGAGCCATGTAGATGCTGATGAAGAGCGCGAGAGCCACATACGCTCAGGACATTATTGTAGAAAATTGCTATTGCCAGGACACTGACACGCATTTATAGCAGGTCACGAGTCTAACTCTTTAAGTATCTTATTATTCCTTCCTATTCTTTACGATACTCTAAAGATATGATTTAAGTTAGGATGGCCTCATCTAATATTTATTTTTTTATCGCTTAACGTCTCTACATGTTTTTGTTTTCTTGAATTGATGAAATAAACTCACCCCAACCAAGAAAAAAAATGGGAAGAAGTTGCCTACAGCTAGTGAAGGATACAAATGACCTGAGGCTGTGACCGGAAGAAAGTTAATCTCCCTTCGGAGTTCCCGAGAGAGAGAAACGTTTCCGGTGAAGCGATCCTAGTCTCAGTTCTAACTTTTCATTCTTCCCTCAGCCACAGCCACCAAGTCCTTAGGTCTCTGGTTTAGACTTTCTGACCTGCCTCAATTCCTTTGCTATTGCATCTGGTAATGCACATTTATAATTACCTTTGATATTTAATTTTGACAACTGTATGTATTATTATGCATGGCACAATTAACTATTGATGATAGACATTTAAGCTACAGTAAAAAAACTCCATACGAATGTATGAACATAACAGATACCTTGTTTATGTGTTCCGTGTTGTTTGTGTGCAACATCTGTATAAACCAGGCAAATAGTGTACTAAGAAATATACTCTACTTAGGCAATAACTTATTTTTCAGACTGATTGTGTTTTTGATTTTATAATCGGAAGCCCTTTATGTCTGTCTGTCCATTTGTGCCACAGCGATTTCATACTGACAGCTCAGTGTCATGGCATTTAATATAGCGATTTCATACTGACAGCTCAGTGTCATGGCATTTTAGATAGCGATTTCATACTGACAGCTCGGTGTCATGGCATTTTAGATAGCGATTTCATACTGACAGCTCAGTGTCATGGCATTTGAAATAGCGATTTCATACTGACAGCTCGGTGTCATGGCATTTTAGATAGCGATTTCATACTGACAGCTCAGTGTCATGGCATTTTAGATAGCGATTTCATACTGACAGCTCAGTGTCATGGCATTTTAAATAGCGATTTCATACTGACAGCTCAGTGTCATGGCATTTTAAATAGCGATTTCATACTGACAGCTCAGTGTCATGGCATTTTAGATAGCGATTTCATACTGACAGCTCAGTGTCATGGCATTTTAGATAGCGATTTCATACTGACAGCTCAGTGTCATGGAATTTTAAATAGCGATTTCATACTGACAGCTCGGTGTCATGGCATTTTAGATAGCGATTTCATACTGACAGCTCAGTGTCATGGCATTTTAAATAGCGATTTCATACTGACAGCTCAGTGTCATGGCATTTTAAATAGCGATTTCATACTGACAGCTCGGTGTCATGGCATTTTAGATAGCGATTTCATACTGACAGCTCAGTGTCATGGCATTTTAAATAGCGATTTCATACTGACAGCTCGGTGTCATGGCATTTTAGATAGCGATTTCATACTGACAGCTCGGTGTCATGGCATTTTAGATAGCGATTTCATACTGACAGCTCAGTGTCATGGCATTTTAAATAGCGATTTCATACTGACAGCTCAGTGTCATGGCATTTTAAATAGCGATTTCATACTGACAGCTCGGTGTCATGGCATTTTAGATAGCGATTTCATACTGACAGCTCAGTGTCATGGCATTTTAAATAGCGATTTCATACTGACAGCTCGGTGTCATGGCATTTTAGATAGCGATTTCATACTGACAGCTCGGTGTCATGGCATTTTAGATAGCGATTTCATACTGACAGCTCAGTGTCATGGCATTTTAAATAGCGATTTCTTATCGCGTTGAGTCGGGTGTGATATTGAATTCTTGGTCGGTAATGTGTTATTAAAATGATGTTTTTAATTTTTTTTGATTAAAGTTAATTATTTTTATTTACCAACTTTATCAGTTATTTGAAATTGATTGCGATGAATGAAAAAATAGTGCGGTACACTGCCACCTGTTCTATTTTACGTCCACTATCGAATTACAGATAGATGAACAAAAAGGATTATGCGTATGGATTTGGACTCCTAGAAGCCTAAGACTGTGATGTTACTTTAAGGCTTCCTCCATGGAGACAAGTGCTGTCCGTGATCGAAGGCTGACCATTGTTGAAGCTAATTGCAAATCTTCGTCCTGCGTTAAGGGTATTGTCAACCCCTAGTAGCCCTAGATTGTCGGCAAAGCTCGCCTGATTGCTCCAACTCACGGCACAGCTCTGTCTAGAGCTCGAGGGGTTTTCTGCTATTTCATATTGTAACTCCAGAATTCAGAACCATATCAGTCAGGACATAAACTTAAACTTACAAACACCTGGATTTCTGTAGTAGATAGTTATTATATTTGTATATTATTTATATATAGTGAGGAATATGTCTGTTTCGTAACTAGTCCCCCCCCCTTAAACCCAATGAAAGAATCTTTAATTTAATGCATGGACTTAGCTATACATAAAAACAGCTATGTAAAGTAAACATTAGACAATTGACGCCAGCTATGTAGTATATTTAATTGCATTATGATCTGCCAATTCGTGTGCCATGTGTAATGGATGTGAGAGCGACACATCTTGAGTGTTGGAAGATATAAAAGTCAGGCCAGCTCAAGCAAACACCTTCGAGATCTTGATCACCTTTGTACAGTTATCAGATCTTATACTTGAAGTTAGTTGCTTATGCCAAATACCTACGAAGAAACCAACAAACCTTGTACTTGAGGTAGATCAAAGCTAGATACTATATAAACTCTGAACACCAGTAGCGCCCTGAATTAAAATTAAAAAACGCAAAAATAAAACAAATTTCAATGCCGTCTTGTCTTTATTTTTCGAGACTTCGCGATTAAATTCCTTTCTGCGTCTTCTAATTCCCTTTAGGCTTCAGAGAATTTACACGCATTAGTTTATGTAAGTAATTTTCTTGTCGAGTCCTGGGCTGGTTTGATGAAACTCAGAAGGTCTATCCGTTGTGCAGATTTGTCAAGCAGCCTTCCCACAAAGTTAAATTGTGATAATTTGTTTGCTCTTTGACTCATAGAAGAAGAATCTGTATAGAAATTGAAGAATATACAAAAGTATATGCACATTAGATACATAGAGTATCTGTATTCGATAAATAATAACGGATTTATTGGTGGCATATTGTATTTATGCAGACAACCCCCCCAAATTTCCCTACACATGATAAATATTTAATAATAAGGATGTCAATTCGTTTTACTTAACGTACCTGAATTTGTTAATTTCCAATAGTCACCCGCTTGTCTTAGCCTTTAGTGTATATTATACTATTATTGTGAGTTGAATGCTTCTAGATTTATTATATAGACATTTATACCGTAGCGAGAGACGACAGTTATCGGCTATTATACCTATAGCGGAAGTTATCGCCTTGGCCCAAGGTATTTACTGTGGACCGGACAGAAAATAAACTCACTTATCCCATAAAAACCACTTTAGTAGCCCGTTTTTCCCACGTAGCCCGTCTCGTATTTCTGTCTTTTATGTTTTTTTGCTTTTAATGCTGCATCAAGGTAAACCAATACAATTAAATAAAAAGGTGTTGGGTACCAGATCCCACTAATGGAATTGAGTGAAGTAGCTAGACTCGAAATTGCTAGGAGAGCCAACTAATTGACACGTGTGGCTGTATCGAGACCCCCCAGCTTAATACCAAACCATGAGATGCACTCAGGGTACCATTAAGAGCATAATAATAAAAATAATAAAATAATAATAATCAAAATATTCAACACGATTATACCCCATAGTAATAGAAACGCGTGGTTCCGGCTTAATCCGTAACTATACAATAGAAAGTCAAATACATGGGCATTTAAATCTAATATAGTTCTATACTCAAATCCTTTACATATTTGAAAGAAAGGAAAAAATGTTAACAAGAGATACTAATCCTATTTAGCCTAGTATTTTCCAAACCTTTGAACTAGTCCTAAAACTAGTGTTCTATATAAACATTTCTTTGTGATAAAAACTACTTTATTATGATAAAATTACAATCTGCCTCATTGGCTAATAAGCAATTGTGATAAATGTCCTCATTCAATACCATAATTACAATTTTCAGTAACTCACTCATTCATACAATATTTTCAAATAGCCCAGAGACCTCCCAAATCCACATGGTTGGGAGCCATGTTGATGCTGACAAAGAGCGCGAGAGCAACATACGCTCAGGACATGATTGGAGAAACTGGCCATTGCCAGGACTCCCACTATTACGCATTTATAGCTGGTCACGAGGCCACTCCCGTTTTAGTCTCCGAGGAGGATTATAGGAATGATTGGTGCAGTGCAATGACTGCGCTAGGAGATTATGGTGGTTGGATAGATTTCTATATAAATTATATAGACAAATCTATACTAAACACTAAATATTAACCATGTATATAACCTAAAAAATCTATAATTAATATTTACGGAAAAACTCATTTATACATACATAAAACTCAACTCAACACTTAAAAAGACACTCTTTTACTTTCACTTCCGGAATTCATCTGCCCTGTGATTTCAACAGGGTTTTTACTACAGCTCATTAAAATCACCGATAGGTGATGAAGGTGGGTTTGACTTCACACCGTCCAGAAGTCCTCGAATTATTCTTTTCTTTTATTTATTTTTATGTTATAAATAAACTTATCCATTTATCAACTGTTAATTTTATAAAATTCATTCAGTCATTTACAGCCACACAGGATAGGCTCCCATTCCATTCTGGTTCGACGCAATTGCGTTTGTCTGTCTGTCAGTACACATACTACTTCCATCACAACGATCGTATTAATGACGCAAACCCTCTGAAATTTCAAAGACATATTACTTGGCAACACCTCGAAATATGATGATTAGATTTTGGTTATAGCACTAACTCAAAGAGGATGAGAAAAAATGTATCGTCTGTTTTGCTAACCTTTAAGATTTATCATCCTCTTCTCAGCTAAGAAGGGTAGTTAAGATTGCAAGTTCTTATCTTTTCAAGTTTAAAGGTAGACAACACTGACTGTAAACCAAAAAAAATCTCATGTGTTCCAAACAAATTATGGTTTCATTCAATAATGGGGAGTACTTATACTCTCCAGAGTGGCTTTAATATTGTTTATTTATCAATGTGTATCTGTGAATGCGTTATTATTTTTTGAAAAAAACGATTTTCAGTGACCGGACAAATGGTGCACTAACCAATTTTTAAATCGAATCGAATATATTTGTAGAAGGGTTGACTTGTATTGAAATATTTGATAACGGGGAGGAGTAATCAGCAAAGTGTAACCAGGTTTGTTCTTTTTTTTTTTTCCAACGGTTCGTCATGCCTATTATCTGATTGGTAACAGCCTCGATCGCTGATGGATTTCTGCCGATCTCTCCCAGGCAAAATACATCAATCTTTCTTGCGTTTCCGACGTCCGCAGTCAAGATACATCGCCCCGTCGGTTCTTCATTATTGATTCAAGCCAATTTTGTGTTGAGATTTTAAGCGGAAAAAAATTACGATTTTAAGGGGATTGTAGCTTCAAGAGAGAAAGTAAAATCTTTAGTTCTGTTTTCACAAATTATATTAAAAAAGAAATAAATGTCGAAGGTAATTCCATTCGATGAAATTACTAAGTAACATTCAAAATTTTCCCATAAATAATGATATCAATTTATTTATTTTTTTATTAGCTTTCGAGAATGTCAAAACATTGGTACTCAGAAATACTTATCATGTAAGTGATGACTTGTAAGGGATATCTATTTGATGGAATAATTATTACCATTAATCATATGGAATTTGATTAATTGATCACTAAAACAATTTGGAAATAATGGAGGAAACATGAGAAGCTCATCCAGCGGAATACCTTGGCGTGACCGGTGAGATTGAGTCGCACAGAACCCAGACTGGGATTCTTCCCATTGCTAATCTGGACCTGTTTTGTAAGTGCGATACGCAGACAAACCATCCACTTTACAAGCAATTTTTACACGACACAATGGAAGTCTCCACAATCTTTAAAGAGGTGTCTCACAATTAGTAAAATACAATAAAATGTGCATCTGGGCTTCATGTGTTTTTTTTGGGGTTTTTATGTGGGTTTAATGTCATCACCAGAGAGTCATTAGTCAGTCTAATATGATCGATCCTCAGTCTGCTGAAGCAGCAGTCTGAAGACCATGTAGTCTCGGTGTTTTTCATGGTCTGATGATGACAGTGCCAATATTGAGCCTTTAATTTCTGATAGTTTTTGAGTACTCCCTTTGTCGCTCTAAGGAGCTCTAGGTTAACTACGAGCTCACATGACCCTCGCGATGAAGTTTTAATTTCTATCCAATGATCGTTTTACTTGTTTGGTGTAAGTGACTTATTCAGACTAAAAATGATGATTGTTTCAGTTCAACCTACTTCACATACTCTAAATGTTCTTTAACATGATACTGGAAACCCCGCAGAAATGTAATATGGAAAAACGTAAAATATAGGAATATAAATCGTAGCCAAGAGAGGGACTTGGTCGGTAGCTTACATAAAGAAGGGTTGCAGACAAGCAATAAACTGTTGTTTTGACCTAGAGTAAAAGTCAAAAGCAGGGTGAGTAGGTCCCTTACCAGCCCTCATAAAAGAAAGGTTGACAGACAGGCTGTAAGCCACTAGGGCGCGATAGTCCCAGGGGTAAAAGCCATAAACCCGCTGGATGACAGAAATAAGGGAGTCATATAGCCCGGGAGATAGAATGGCCTCTAAGAAACGTTAAAGTCACGGACCATCCTCTTGGATCTAAAATACTTTTTTAACACAAAAAATTCAGAGAAAAGCCAAACACCCGGGTACGAATCCCCAGGCCTACATAGAAGGGGTGGTCTGAGGCAGCTCCATATTACTTTTCTTGGAGGGATGATCCCATCAACCACTCACTACCCTGGCTGACGATTTGGAGGCTACGATCTGGCCACTTGCCTGTTGGAGCTAGAGGAGAAGTCTCATGGGTTGAGATGTAGAACGCTGGATCACTTCATGATGGAATGCCATAGGCAGCATTGTAAGCCTTCATTATTGAAGCCCAGAGTGAGTTTGAATTAATAATGTACTATAACCATTTTCAATTAAATTTAATTACAATGCTATATTTTGAACCAATTAGATTCAAATGGTTAAGAACAAATGTTGCGAACGTCATCTTGATCGTAAACTAGATATACATTTTGTTTAATATAATAAGAATAGTTCTTTTATATTCTACAGTAAAAGAAAAGAATAATTGAATCTACCATAAATGGTCTTAATTATTACTTTGTTCATCTGCCCAATCTAGATAATTCCCCTTTTACTAATAAAATGTTATTGTTCACATATTGTGTTATTTATTTAAAATCACACTTTATGAAATATTTTATCATCCTAGTTGCTAGAAATATTAAAAGATAAGAGTCTTTGATTAGTAATCGAGAGTTAAATAATCTTTGTAGAGGAGGGTCTTTTAAAATAAAAGAAAGAAAAGCTTTATTATGATGTACAAGCAAAACACTGGTATATACAAATATTAAGAGTTAGTCACTACATACTACTGGGTGGAATGTTTGGGAACAAGTGTCTGGGAAAAAATGTGGTATGGGGCTAAAACTGAGGGTAGTTCTGGGAAGTGGGAGGTCTTGAAGGGATTGTGTCGCTTACTTAAAAAATAACAGGAAACACCAGTGTTTTCCATGAAGTCACGAGGCAGGTATACACTAGAAGGGGCTTGCTTCTACTTTTAGTTATATATATATATAATATTAGCATTACAATATTTTTAGCATTTTATAACTGAGGACATCTAATAAATACTGTATCTATCTGACACGATATACCTTTAGTAAATGAATAGTAGACCAAATTATCGACCCCAATTAATTTTTTAATTGAATTGTGAAGTATTAGTAATCTTTATAGAGGCCTGAATGTGCTGTGTAATTTTATGTATAATGATGGCTAGGAAGAGTTAGTGGACATTATAATGCCCATTGAGTGTAGGAAATTTTACGATGGTATAGACTAGGTCCCAATCCTACAAATGACTGTACAGTAGATCGGGAACTGGTGCAAAACATTCCTTAAAGTACTGTTTTGGTTAAGGTATGGCACTGGTGGTTAAGCCAGAAATATTTCATCGCTAAAAAGGATGGTAGGATAATTTTATTTTTAAGCTATACCGGTCCACAGAAGCTGATGTATATTCCACATTTCACATAACTGACAAAAAAATGAGAGCCAAAAATAATGATCCTGTTAGTTTTTCAAAATAAACCACAAAAATCGAACCAGGCTCAGTTATGTAGCACTTAACAAGGTAAACAATTGTATACATTATTTTTCCCGATATAAGTATATAAATTAATCCCCGGTGTGAATCACGAATATGAGCCACGCTTTATAAACGTACGTTTCCGTGAGAACGTGTGGTCGTCAAAGCTGCTTTCTTGAGTAACCCCACACCACCCAAGCGTGACAGAATTAAGGTGCCTTTGTAGAGACCCTACTACCGTACTTATAGAGACCTACTAAACATTCGCACAGTAACGTACCTTACGAATGGGCAATTACGTGATTCACGCCTTAGTATGTTTCTTATGAAGGGTTTAAGATGGGAATGTATTAACACAGCCTAGGGCCACTGTGATTCGGAAGCAAAATAAAATTTGTATATAAATTGCAGATTTTACACATTTATTGAAGGAGTGTAATTGTCTTCTGTTTTATTCAGTACTTCCTATCCAACCACTCTAATCCCCTAGCACAGTCATTGCACTGAACCACTCAGTCCTATAATCCTCCTCGGAGACTAAAATGGCAGTGGGCTCGTGACCTGCAATAAATGCGTCGTAGTAGGAGTCCTAGCAATGGCAAGCTTCTGCAATCATGTCATGAGCGTCTGTGGCTCCCACACTCTTGGTCAGCCTCCGCTGGCTCGTATAGCTGACGGAGGAGCATGGGGGAATTCCTAAGACTTCGCTTTCTCGTTCGTATGTGAGGGAGGTGACAAACATGTAGATTTGGGAGGTCTCTGGGCTGTTTGTAAATACTGGACGAATAAGCGAGTGAATGAAAATTGTAAATTTGGTATGATCGAGAACATTTATCACAATTACTTATTGACCAATGAGGCAGATTGTAGTTTTATAATACAGTTGTTGTTGTTCAGTACTGTTTGTCCTGCCTCGCATTTTGGTGTCCTCACGAATTGAACCAAAATCGTATATTGATTATACAGCCATTGTACTCCATGAGAGGGCAGTACATTCGAGCAGGTGAGGATTATCCGCTAGAAGCCCTCTCCCCTACTCTATCTCTGCTATCTCCCAAACATATATATATATATACATATATACAGTATGTAAATTTATTCATTGCTTTCTAATAATATCTTGTGCATCCTCTGCGTTCATTATGTTAAATGTAAAGTAGGAAAGTTTTCACCGAACTCTATAGGAGGATTGCCATGAAATGTAAAACAGGGAATTAAATTGTAATCCTTAGAACGGAGCAGATCGTCAGTAAGAAGAAATAAAGCATATTTAATGTATTTCACGTTTTCGCACAATTTATTTTTCAAACTTTTGCGAAGCGCTTTAGCATTGGTATGCCATTTTTCCACCTAAAATGTTAAAACATGGAAAATTCGCCGCAGTTGTGGGGAAAGAAAAAATTACCAAATGACTAAATTGAAAATTGAAACGTATACTTTCACGTTTGGATTTCTCAATATAATACTAATAATTATAGCAATTAAATGTATATTCAATACTTTCAAACAGTTAAAATTGTAGACAACGTCAACAAGCGAAGAATCGAAAAATACCATCAGCATTCATTTTATTAATAGAAACTTCTTTGTTGTGATAAAAATTACAATATGCCTTATTGGACAAAAAGTAATTTGATAAATGTTTTCATTCATACCATATTTACAATTTTCATTCACTTACTCATTTGCAGAAAAACGGCCCAGCGGTCTCTCAAATCCACATGGTTGTTACTTCCCTCGGGTTCGAAGGAGGATACAGAGTCTTGAGAAGTCCCCCACGCTCCTCCGTCAGCCGCGACAACGGATACGAGCCAGTGGAGGCTCACGAAGAGGACAAGAGCCACATACGCTCAGGACATGATTGGAAAAGCTGGCCATTGCCAGGACTCCCACTGTCACTTATTTATAGCAGGTCACGAGGCCACTGCCGTTTTAGTCTCCGAGGAGGATTATAGGGATGAGTGGTGCAGTCCAATGACTGTGCTAGGGGATTAGGGTGGAACTTGGAAGGGATTAATTCGCCACATAAAAAATACAGTTAGATAGCTGAAATTTGAAGAAGGAACTTTCGTGAAGGATCCTTTTACTAATTGTTTAAATCTGAGGTAGTAAGAATATTTTGGCTGGAGCCTCACAAAGTACTTTGTTATATCGTAAAAAGTACACGTGCCACAATTCGTGTCAAGTCTATGACTCTACAAGCACGAGGTTTAGGATACTCACAAACATAGTCCCATATTTTTCTTTATCACGTGTGCTGTCGGATATAAGATACAGATCACGAACGTGGACTTAATAGAGCAAAGAGAGTGGTGAGGGATCCTTTGTTGCTAAGTCCCTTGCTGAAGTCCAGCAACTACCCCTTTTGTGTCTCTCAATATCCTACATTTCATGCCCCGAGGTTTGCCTTATTGTCTGCCCTCTCTTCTTCATATAGACCCCCCACTGTCAACATCTCTGGTTTTTTTTGGTTTTTTTACTCTATCTGTGCTATTCGCACAATTCGCCTTCAAGAAGATTTTTGAAATACACAGACATCTAAAAATTACTGACAGCGTGATTCATGATGTTTATATAATAACATTATAAACTTTTTTATTGTAATTTATTTGGCACTATGTAATTGTAATAAATGTTCTCATTTATACCATATTTACAATTTTCATTCATTCGCTCATTCATACAATATTTACAAACAGCACAAAGAGCTCCGGGAAATCTTTTACAATCCTCCGGCACCCGCGTCACCAGATACGAGCTAGTTGGGACTGACGAAGAACGCGAGAGACGCTCAGCACATAATTGAAAAAAACTGGCAATTGCCAGGACTCCCTCTGTCACGTATTTATAGCAGGCGACGAGACCACTGCCGTTTTAGTCCCCAAGGATGATTATAGGCGCAGGGTAATGACTGTGCTAGGGATTAGGGTGGGTGGAAAGCTTTCCATGGAATTTCATGATATTGGAAGGAATGAGTTCAAGAATTTAAGGTATACTAAGATCGTTATGAAGGGTTTTGTTGCTGACGTAATAAGGGGCAGTTACTATTGCTCTCAGAACTTTTGATTGAAAGGTTTGGATACGCTTGATGTTCGACTTTTTTGCTGTCCCCCATAGCTCTATTCCGGTGGTCCAGATTGGCTTAAGTATAAATTTGTAGATTAGTAATTTATTTTCTTTTGAGAAATGGGGTGTCCTTCGAAGTAGTCTGTACATTCTTAGTCTTAGTGTCCGTTTAGTTCTTGCCTTTTTTCTTCTAGCCTCGTGTGTGGGTCAGCTTTTTGTCGAGATGGAAGCCTAAATACTGTATTGCCTCGGATACAGGCAGAGGAATAGAACTAAATACTAGTGGACAGGACTTGCAGCAGAAGGCAAAGATTCATGATGTAACGTACTTCCGAAGCCCAAAGAATGGGCTCTTCTCTCCGACTTACAAATCTGTATAAATTTTTTTTTTTTTTTTGTTTATTCGATTCGATCTGAATGGATAGTATTTTAGGTATTTTACTAGGAATATACATATCCTCTTTCTTTGTGTCAGATTTGCAGATTAGTCAGGCATGACATTATCATATTTAAAGCACATTTGCTGCTTATGTGCTAGTAATAGTTATAAATATAGTTTAACTCTTCAGTTTATTAATTTTTTAAGAAATTAATTTTATAAGTAGTTAATTTCATGAACCAACGGGAATAAACCTATTTGAATGCACTCAGGTCAAAGTTAATGTTTAAATTACTATACATGTAAGAACTATTCACATCATTTTCATTATCGTCATTAATAATCAATACTTTAGCCTTCCTAATTATAAAAAATGGGGAGAGGTAGCTGTCCCAATTTTTAAAAACTAGTCAATATTGAACCATCTGCTCTCATTAAATGGCTGATAATACTTATCTCAATATCTCGCATATGTTTGCCTTAATAATGGCTGTCAGTTTCCCTATTTCATTCAGAAATTACCAAATGTGTACCCAATACGTAAGCTGTTGAGTTCACCAACACTTATTAAAACTGCGGAAATTAATTTTTATAAAATTTCAAAAACGCGCTGGCGTCTTCCTCCTGTCTCTTGATATTTTTTTTCACCAGATATATCATGCTGATGCTGTATAAAAAATTTTTCTTCCATCACAACAATAGATATTAATAACTATTATACTGAAAAAATAATATTTTGTCAGGGCTAGGACTAAACTAGGGCACTTCCTAATCTCCGGTCGGGTCAACATATAAAATTTCCCTGCTCGAATCAAATTAACGCCTGTATATTGATTATTAAAATAAATAAGACACCTAAATTTCGAGTGTATTAACAAACAGGCGTTGTTAAGAAAATTAATAATAAAGGGTGTCCCAAAATTAACGCAAGATTTGAATTTGCCGCTATTGGTGCAGTAAAGTGCTGGGAACCCTAAAAAAAAAAAATGGCGGCCGCAGTTCGAAAATTTCATACAAAATATGATCGGAGTAGTGTTTTGACTTCATTAACTGTGAAAAGATTAATTGAAAAAAGTAGGGAGACTGAATCAGTTGGAGACACTAAACACACTGGTAGTCCAAAAACAAGCCGTTCAAATGTTAATATCGAAGCAGTGCGTGAGAGTGTAGTTGAAAATCCATAACACAGTTCTTTGTGCCGAAATTGGATGATATTGAATTGACCAATATGCGGTTTCAACAAGATGGTGCCACATGCCATACAGCCCATGAAACAATTCAAATACTGCATGAGACATTTCCAGGTCGTGTACTCTCTCGTTTAGGTGATTAGAATTGACCGCTTAGATCGTGTGATTTAACACCTTTAGATTTCTTTTTATGGGGTTATTTGAAGTCAAACGTGAAAGCAACAAGCCCACATCCATCCGTTCATTAAAAGAGGAAATTCAACGCTGCATCAACGAAATTCAACCACATTTATGCCAAATGGTCATGGAAAATTTTGACAAAAGAGTGCGTATGTGCCAGCAAAGTCGTGGAGGCCATTTTCCCGATGTGTTATTCCATAAATAACCCTGTCCTATTTACTTTATAATTCAATAAAAAAAATAACAAAATGACTAAAAACTGTGTTTTCTATTTAACCCAAATATTGTGTTAATTATGGGACACCCTATATATATTGCAAAAAGTGGTTTGACTTATTAATTTTTTTTTTATCCGAAAATGGTATCAAATCCAGATTCAGTTTTCGATGAGCACATGCATGCACGAATGCATGGATGCATTATATTATAATCAAGTTACTATGCTTTTTTATTGGCATACATGTTTGTTGTTAAGAAATCATTAATACCCTGTAAAATGTAGAAAAAAAAGGTTACCGATTCCTGTATCTACTATAAATCTGGGCATACGGAATAGAGCTACGGGGGACAGCAAAAAAGTCAAACATCAAGCGCATCCAATCCTTTCAATCAAAAGTCCTGAGAACAATAGTAAATGCCCCCTATTACGTCACCAACAAAACCCTTCATAATGATCTTAATATACCCTACATTCTTGAACTCATCCCTTCCAAATTCATGAAATTCCATAGTAACCTATCCAACCACCCTAATCCCGTAGCACAGTCATTGCTCTGCTCCACTCATCCCTATAATCCTCCCCGGAGACTGAAACGGCAGTGGCCTCGTGACCTAGTATAAATGCGCACAGTGGGAGTCCTGGCAATGGCCAGTTTCTCCAATCATGTCCTGAGCGTATGTGGCTCTCGCGCTCTTCGTCAGCCTCCGCTGGCTCGTATCCGGTGACGTGGCTGGTGGGGAGCGTGGGGGACTTCCCGAGACTCCGCTTCCTCTTTCGCTTGCGAGGGAGGCAACAACCGTGTGGACTTGGGGGGCCCCTGGGCTGTGTCGCATGTGCGAACGAATGATGAATTGTAAATATGGTATGAATGAAAACACTTATCTCAATTATTTATTGCCTATTAAGTAGGCAGATTGTAATTTCATCATAATAAAGTTGTTATTGAATTGAACTATAAATAGATTCACTTATACATTGGACGAGTAGTCTCACTCGCCTAGATACATAGCTTTGCCTGCTCAGAAAACTATGTATAAATAGGTTTTATACATGTTCACTGGGTGAGCAAGTGACTATCGTCAAGGGGACGCGGCTATTATTGGAATACCATCAAGGCAAACTGGGGATCGTTGTGTAACATTACTCAAGCAGCGAGTGTACTGACTCATAAATATATATATACTTTCCAATTTGTTTATGTATTTTATTTTAAGAATTTTATCACTCCATTTTGTTCACTACTGGAGATAACTAGTATAAAATACAATACTTAAGTACTAGTAAATAAAAAGTGATATTGTTTTTCAAGTGAATCACTTTCAAACTATCACATCCCCCAATAATTAATAATATATTACGTAATTATTCAACAAGAACGTAACAGCGTGGTGTTTGTGGGTAAGTTGGTGAATGTATCCTTAGAAAATATACATCTTTTATGTATTGCCTTACAGTGTTATGTATTCGGGTACAGATGTGTATCAGTTTTGACGTGACAGACATTGATACGTGCGGAGGTAGCCGTACAAGTATCCGTAAATAAATAAATATATATATATATATATATATATATATATATATTAAAAGAAACCCCCCATTCGCCGAACGTAGCACTATAGAAAAAATGATGAACTCATTTTCTACTAACATTTCATATTTTTAAATACATAAACAACATACATTTACCCTTAACCAAGGGAGCTTGTTTGATAGTATAGCCTTTATCATTGTGCTTGGCAAATACTAATTGCATAGTCAACAAAATAGAACAATACAAGACATTGATCAAGTTTTGAAGTATACCCTAGATGTAACAAAGTTTGAAAGAACTAATTACTAAGCATACCCCCCCCCCCCAAAAAAAAACTTCCCAGTACCGGAAACGAAAGAAAATACAGAAAGAATATAAAAATATCTAAACAAAATGTAGACACTCTTAAGGAGGGGCACAAGATCTAGACAATAGCAAGGGGTTTATTGTTTTGTTTTTTTAACTTTATTCATTGTTGCCAACTCTGACCACCCCTACAAATATCGTTGAGAACCAATGTATTATCGACATTCTGCATTCGAATATGTAATGTAATGATTATTGGCTTATATAACGTTTAAATAGAAATAAAAGTCAATAAAATGCAAAAAAATATCATTTTCACTACTTTTTTACTCGTTTTTTAACGGTTTAATCATTTTTATCTAAGTAAAGTCTTAGACAGGTGCACCGTTTCAATAACGAAATCATACCCTTCACAGTGACCTAAAAATAACTTACGCCCACTGACTATGCTGTAAATATGACAAAATGGCATCTCTGACGTACAATTGGAGGACAACCAGTGAGTACTCTCATATATATTATTGAAACTAAATTTTGAAAATATCGTATTCTTAATTATTTAGATGGTACCTATTCCAACGTGTCTTTGTTCGTAAACAAATGATACAAGGTAATTCAGGTGTAGACAACCCTTGTATCGGTGAGTTTGGGCTACCAGGCAATTTATCGTGAATTTTTTTGTATAGTGTTTAATGCAGTCCTGAACGTTAGTTATTAAAAAAGTAGCGAAAATGATATTTTTTTGCATTTTATTGACTTTTACTGCCATTTAAACGTTACATAAGCCAATGATCATTTCATAACATATTCGAATGCAGAATGTCGATTATACATTGGTTCTCAGCCATTACTTCTTGGTGGGCACCAGAACTGAGATTCGTGGAGTCATAAAAGACAAGAAAGTGAAAGCGATTCGTACACATGTAACCTAGACATATGAACTTAAGTAAAACGGTATACATTGCCTTAAAAGGTTACGATGACAAAATGTATTCGACTGATAAATCCTTAAATCATTTGTTTCCTTCAGTGTTATAAATTATTTTATCTCACAATCATGCACAGTATTTTAAGAAAATCATAATAATTGCTAATATTGGTAATTACTGAGTTTAATTATCCGATCATAGATGTATGGTTTATCTATTTAGTGGTGATAATCGATATATTGATAATAACGATTTCGTACTAGTAAAACATTGTTGATGATGGAGATGATAATAAAATAGACTAGTCCAGACTCAGACAATTAATGATGACGTTGGAAGGGCAACTCAATCAATCGCGATACCCAACTTCCTCTGGCAAACAGAACTAGGGCCAGTAATATACCTTCGATCCCTGTTCTATTGAGGGACTTTTATTAGCGCTGGCAACCTCTATCCACAAATAAAACACTTACCTTAAGAGACGTCACCAGTCATTTGTGTTTCTTTTTCCTTTTAGGTCTCCGGTTTTTTTCCACGAGGTGTAAGGGTAACTAACGCAGTAGGGCAATCAGAAAAGCACTGGCAGCTTATGTTTTACCTTGAAAAAGGTAATTTTATTGTGAACTTATACGCTTGTTTACCATCAGATTAAAATCCTTCTCCATGGGCAAAAGAAGAAATAACTATGAAGGCATCACCTGCTCTTTTTGAAAGTAATAGCCCATGAATAAAACCAAATAAATCGAAAATAACATCTACATATATACAAATAAACGCCCCTTATTACATCAGCTACAAAACCCTAAATAACGATCTTAATATACCTTATATTCTTTAACTCATCCCTTCCAAGTTCATGAGATTTCATAATAACCTACCCAACCACTCTAATCCCATAGCACAGTCATTGCACTGCAC
Organism: Acanthosoma haemorrhoidale; assembly: GCA_930367205.1. Lineage (NCBI taxonomy): Eukaryota > Metazoa > Arthropoda > Insecta > Hemiptera > Acanthosomatidae > Acanthosoma > Acanthosoma haemorrhoidale. Next base: position 14,806,925 of record OV884012.1, read on the forward strand.
CACCCATCCCTATAATCCTCCCCCGAGACTAAAACGGGAGTGGCCTCGTGACCTGGTATAAATGCATGACAGTAGGAGTCCTGGCAATGGCCAGTTTCTCCAATCACGTCCTGAGCGTATGTGGCTCTCCCGCTCTTGGTCAGCCTCCAGTGGCTCGTATCCAGTGACGCAGCGAAAGGAGGAGCGTGGGGGAATTCCCAAGCCTACACTTCCTCTTTCGCATGCGAGGGAGGTGACAACCGTGTGGATTTTGGAGGTCTCTGGGATGTTTGTAAGTACTATATATGAAAATTGTAAATATGGTATGAATGAAAACCTTTATCATGATGACTTATTGCCTAATAAGGCATATTGTAATATTATAATATAAAAAATATATTTAAAATGATCAGGCAGCATTAAATTTCCTTTTTTTCCCAATCTCTTTTTTTGTATTTGCTTTCAATTCAGTTTCGCCTTACCCGTCTACCATGAGAAAAAACGGAACATTAAATAAAAGTAGGTTAAACGTCTAAAGGAGGAAGTTTCGTTAATAGAAACGGAACCGATTTTTTAACAGTTAATTAAGCATCTACATCGTAAATAAGGGATTGCTGGAAAATGTCTTCGATATTTTAGTTCTATAAAATCATTTTCATGGACACTATGATACAAATCACGCATTCACACGGCGAGACCTACAAATTATCCGTAAATACGATCACCTCGGAGAGGTCGTGAAGACTATATGCACTTTAATCTTGTAAAACTAAATACCTAATCAAATAAGCATCCGTTGTATGTCGGCACTCTCTAGGCTACCAAATTCACACCTTGGAGTCCATGATACCGTACAGGTTTTGGCAAAATTACAAAAACTACTCAGTCAGAGCAGTTTTTGGAAGTCAGTTTTAACAGTCCGCTTCATATCCGAAAAAAATTGTTGGTGGTGGCTATTAATAATTTCTGGAGCGATGTGTTGTGTTGACTCTGGCTATCTCTGAGCTGGGCCGCCCCAACTAGTCACCCCTTCTGGTTCGGCGCCTCGATGAGTGCTTTCATTGCGACAACCGCCTTATTTATTGTGCTAACAGATCCTTCACTGTAGCTGTGCTTGTAGTTTGCTTGTTCTGATACTGCCCGGAGATCGGCACCTGGGGAATCGGTCTGAACACTTCAAAAGCGCCGTGGTGTTCGTAGAGCCCACTTAACGGCATGATACAGAAATATATGGAGCTCCATTATTGCTGATTACCAAAGTTAGAAGCCATACTTTTACAAATGGAATGTATGTTTGTGTGTTATAAAAGCAGAAACTAAAAATATTTTATCGATCTGAATTTTTGAGAATATATTCCGTACAACTCAAAACAACTGCTGAGTATTCTTTGCTTAGAAAAAAAAATCCCCTTAAAAACACATTTCTCTGCAATTTTAACTTCCGATTATCACTAAGGCAGTTTGAAGATGGCAGCAGATAAAGAATTCATGACAAAATAAAATATAGAAATCGATTAAGTATATTTACCCCCGAAACTAGTACAAATATGATTGCATGAGAACCTTGAACACAATTACTTATTGCCTGATAATAATACAGATTGTAATTGTATCAGCAATAAAGGTTATTGTTGAAAAACCAAACATTATGATCCGTGTAAATTATCTCATTGAAGATTATTTTGATAGGTTTTATTGTTCAATATTCTTGTTATTAAAAACTTCCTTTTTTTTTTATGCCTTTATATACTATACTTCCTCTTTCACATGCGTGGTGACAACCATGTGCATTTAGGAGGTCTCTGGGCTGTTTGTATATATAGTATGAATGAACGAGTGAATGAGATTTGTGAGTATGGTATGAATGAGAACACATATCACAATTACTTATTGCGGCCCGCATGCCTTGAAGATTTTTTCAGCCCGCGAGATTCATCACAATTTTACAATATATATTTATTTTATAATGGACAAAGTAGTGAAAACCAATGTATTAAAAAAATACATTACTTGTGGATCCATATATTCAAAAAATAACTGTCGAAATTGTGAGAAAAAAATTAACTTTGATTTTAAAATAATATTCTTGCGAATATATAACGCGCTTAGTTTCATAATTATGATATTATCTATGCCTACAAAAGTACCCGGTTTCGGCACCACTTATGTGTATCGGACCGTGAAACGTAAAAAAAAAGAATAAGTTGGGAAAGAAATAACACTTGAAGGCTGATTAAGAACTAACTTTATTCAAATTATAATCCTCTATATATGTATTTACAATGTTTATCAAGGTAGTTTGGAATTGGTGGCTCTACTCCCGTAGGTCACATCTTAACTTGTATGTATGTATGAAACATGATTTTATCTGTCAGGATTATCCGTTAATGTAGGTAACTTTTTTCCAGTGAACAAGGCTCAATTTCATTTCTCTGTAAACGAAAGAAACGTCATTTAAAGCCTTAATTTCAAATATAGTTCTTTCAGAACTCTTTAATGTCTCATTTAACTTTACAACAAAAAAAATTTACTAAATACTTCACCACCCTCTCTATAACCTCACGTCACAAACTTTGAGTAGTCTGCTGCCTCCGCCTTGATCCGTGTGCGGTGGATTTGAAAATTAAGAAAAGACTTGTCACATTACATATATATTGCATATGCATTGGCGAGCTTGTCCTGTAGCTGATTCAAATTAATAAGGGTATTTTCCACAATAATTTTATATAATATTTACTTCTATATAATTATATATATTATACTTCTATATATATATTTACTTCTGCAAGTAACATTGGTGAAATACTACGAGCGCAATTCGGTGGTGCTTCTAAACCTTTAAAAGTAACGACTGCCTTTAAGCAATTCTGTCCTCTGCAGATTTTTAAGGCTAGTTCTGTGTTTTACTTTTTAATTGTACACAATTTAAGGGGCGTTCACTTACTGGTGGTTGGAAATCTAACTCCCTATTTCTTAAGCCAAGAGGGTGTAATTCGAACCCACGTCACCAATGTAGGCGTGGGCACAACACCCTCCTACTCACACCCTAGAAGCAGATATTCTAAGAGATAAGAAGCGAATTCTGGAAAATTTCCAACACTTTACAGCAGATAATATGTATCACGTTAATTTAAATAATTAATCTATTATCAGCGAAGTGCTAAGTCTAAATGTGTCGAGTGGGTCACAGTGTCGTTGACCTTTACGAATACCCCAGGACTGTGGTATATTGTTGACTTGACTTACTTACAAGATAAAGCTGCTTTATTATAGATACATTCACTATCTGTAATGAAATCCTTTATACCAATAAAAGATTTCTATTTCAAGAAATTAATAACTTCTGGAAGAAACCAAGGGAACGATGAGAACATCACGTTGTTTTATTTATACTCTTTGTGATATAAGCTATCGATAACAACAATCGCTCAAATACAGTAGTAATATATATATATAAATATACACGAGGGTGGTCTAAAAAGTTTCCGACCTAACAAACATACAAGACGTTTTTTCAGAAATTCTATTTTTATTTTTCAACATAGTCTCCTTGTAACTCTACACACTTCTCCAAGCGATGCTCCTATCTCTGTAACCCGTCCAAATAGTAATCAGCGTTTTATCTGCAAAATAATCGTTCACGAAGGTGATTCCCTCTTAATGTGACGAAAATCTCTGTCCTCCAAGCGCAATTTTTAGATGAGGGAACAAAAATAAGTCGCTTGGGGCTAGATCTGGTGAGTAAGGCAGATGGCCAAGCTGTTCAAACCGTAATTCTTGGATTTTTACCATGGCAACCGCTGAGGTGTGAGACGGTGCGTTGTCTTGGTAAAACAGGATTTTTTTTTTTTGCAAGTGGCCGTTTTTCCGCTTGTTCTGCCTTCAGCTTGTCAACTAATGATGCGTGGTGTGCTCCTGTAATGGATTTTCCTTTTTGAAGATAATCGATTAAAATTACTCTATGACTATCCCAAAAAACCGTCACTATAACTTTCCCACCCGGAAAACAGTTTTTGCTTTTTTTTGAGCCGGTTCTCCCTTTGCAGTCCACTGTTTGCACTGTATTTTTGTTTCCAAGTTTCATCCACACTAATTAATCGGCGCCAAAACTTGGATTTATTGCGCCTAAACTGTGCCAACAGAGCGTTGGAAATGTTCATTCGAACACGTTTTTGGTCTAACGTGAGCAAACGCGGCACCCAACGCGCGGACAGCTTTCTCATCTCTAAATTTTGATTTAATATGTGACAAACACTTTTTTTTGACATGTTCATAACCTCTGCTATCTCTCTCACTTTAATTCGACGGTCGTCTAGGACCATTTGGTGAACTTTGGCGATGTTTTCGTCGGTAGTTGCAGTTTTTGGACGTCCCGAACGTTCATCGTCTCCCAAGCTCTTACGACCAACTTTAAATTCAGCTGCCCAAAATTTCACTGTGGTAAATGATGGTGCAGAGTCCCCATACACAGAATCCAACTCATCCTTGATTTGCGTAGGCGTATTGCCTTTCAAAAACAAATATTTAAGGACAGCTCGATACTCGTTTTTGTCCATTTTCATAAAAACACTCACATCGACTCACTCAAACGACTGTTACACAACAACTGCGCGTTCAAAATGGCTGAAACTTTGGTGAGTAACAGTCAACAGATGAACAACGAAATTCACTAGATTTTATTTACGACTGCTGCTATCTTCATGTTGAGGTCGGAAACTTTTCAGACTACCCTCGAATATATATATATGTAAAGAAAGTATACTCTCTTTAATTTGGATATTTGAATTTGCCACGCTGCTTCTACTTGCCTCCACTAGATGGAGCTATCAGCAATATTCTAAAAAGTAAGATGATATAGAGAAGGTTATATTAAGGAACAAAAGTTGTGAATAGAGAAGTGATAGTTATAAACTGTAATTGTCGTTTCTTTGTTTACAGGTAAGATTGTGTATATTATATGAATAAATGTTATAATAAAAGATATAGTGAATAAAATTGCTTTCTTTGTTTACATAGAAACTAATTTCAGTTCATTCATCCCACCTTCAATAATTGTCTTACATATATGTATACAGTATCCTCCAGTGATCTAAAGGAGGGTCTACACATAGGGGTCTACAGTACCAGCCTCAACCCGACGAGAGCTCTAAAGGCTGCAGAGGGCGCTAGTCAACTGATTGCTGATAGGTTGCGAGCTGTCCACATCCAAGTAAACCCAGCCAAGACTCAGGGAATCCTCTTCTCTTTCCAGCATGGGAAAAAGAAGCGGCCACCCAGCTTTACTTTAGACGGGACTCAATGCAAGCTAGCCAACAGCATCTGCTACCTAGGCATCAGCCTCGGCAGACACATGACGTTCAACACACATTTAAGAAAGAAGCTAAAACGAGTCCGCAAGACGTACTACTCCCTACAACATCTGATCACCAGCCAGGCCATATCGCTACGACTAAAACTCCTCATATATAAGAGCGTCCTGAGGCCAGCTCTACTGTTCGGGACACCTCTCTTTCGATACTTACATACCAGCACCATCACTAGTCTCCAGAGCTTTCAGAATAATATCCTGAGAACGGCACTATGGCACACTCCTTTTCGGGACATGAGAGCCCCCGACATGCACGAGAAGTTTGAGCTCCCCACCATCACCGAGGCTATCAGACGACGGCACATAAAATTCTTCGACTCGATGAAGCACAACCTCAACCCGCTCTTCCGAGAGATGACACCACCACCGCTACCGGCACGATGGCAACTCGCAAGATCGGGTAGAGCAGAGAAGATGATAGACATCACGACACTGACCGACTGACACCAAGCCTCTAAGGGGCACCTTCACTTGATCTCCAACTAACAACGACCACACAACATACCTAGAGAGACTCTAGGCCCAGCCACCAGTAGACTCTCACTACTGCACCGACTCAACCAACCTCCACCGAGGATTCCCACATCCCTAACTTCTCTCACACCACCTTCAAGCAGGTGCTCCTGATACAAGGTTCCTTTTATCCCAAATATGCTATATTTTTCCTACATACTAAACTTCGACCAAGAGAGCTTCAAAAAAAAAAAAAAAAAAAAAAAAAAAAAAAAAAAAGTGATCTAAAAAAAATTATTCCTTATTATTATATGCATTATTTTAAATAGATTGATAATTTAACGTGATTTATTTCTACGTGACACCTACATGCACTGAGTAAATGTCTGATTCCTCCTGATTGGTCACACCAGCAGCCAATGGGCGGGGAGACGCAGCAGATCAAGCCCTAAAAAGAGAATACCCTGTTTACAGCGGCACTAGCCAGAGGCTGTCTTCTGTTCCAGTTGCCTGTTTTATTGCTCCTCGAGCCTGCTCCAGCTGAGGCAATATATAGGCTAGGGTGTAGCTGGCTTTTACTGTTTAACGGTTCTCTTTGTCTCGCTTTTTCTCCCTCCTCGTCATCGGGAATAACCATCATTTCTCTTATGAGACCATCTTCAATATAAAGGTAGGCACATAAACGCCTTTGGTTTGCAGGTAAGATAGTATTGATTTAAGTCATACAACCAGCCTAATGTTTTTATCACTTTCTTTACACGCGACTTCATCAATTCATCCAAAATAAGACAAAATTGGCTTCTACAATTAAATGCGAAGTACTCATATATCACAAGCCTAAACACTGATGTACAGTCAATTCTAAATGTCTACAGACAATATTTAAGTAAATACGTATTACTACTGACCCTAGAAACATTGGTATTGAAATTAGTTTCGGAAACATACTTCTACGAAACCCTAAAAACATTATCGTACTCCTATACTAAAAAAAAACACACTTTTCAACAATAAACTCCCTAAATAGAACTCAAATCTTTATTTTGATAAAATTACAATCTGACTTATCGCTCAATAAGTGAAGTGTTTAATGTTCTCATTCATACCATATTATTCTTCATCCACTCGCTCATTCATACAATATTTACAAACAGCCCAAAGACCTCCCAAATCCACTGTCACCTCCCTCACACGAGAAAGAGGAAGTGGAGTCTTTGGAAGTCTCCCACGCTTATCTAACAGCGGCGTCACCAGATATGAGCCAGTGGAGGCTGACCTAGATCACAAGAGTCGCAAACACTCAGAACATAATTAGAGAAACTGACCATTGCCAGGACTCCCACTGTCGCGTTTTTATAGCAAGTCACCAGGCCACTGGCGCTTTAGCCTCCGAGGAGGATTATAGGGATGATTGGTGGGGTGCAATGACTGTGGTAGGGGATTAGGCTTGGATAGTTTTTGATGGAATCGCATGAGCTTGGAAGGGTTGATTTCGAATGTAATGTGTATTAAGATCGTTATGAAGGGTTTTGTTGCTGACGTAATATGGGGAATTTTCTATTGTTCTCAGGACTTTCGATTGAAAGGACTGGATACGCTTGATGTTCGACTGTCCCCCATAGCTCTATTCCGTATGTCCAGATTGGCTTAAGTATAACTTTGTAGATTAGTAATTTCTTTTCTATTGAGAGATGGGATGTCGTTCGAAGTAGTCTGCCAAGTTATCCAAAGAGTCTGTTTAGTTCTTGTCTTTTTAGCCTCAAGTTTGGGTTCCATGTTGTGCCTTTTGTCGAAATGGAAGCCTAAATACCACTCCTAAATAGGCGTTATTTATTAGAAGGTTGTTATTTGAATGATGGCTTTCATATCGCTTTAGTTTTGTAATTGTTTCTTCGTACGTGTGATATGAAAATGTTTCATTAAACTAAATTTTGAAAGTTGGTTTTTGACGAATAAGAGGTAGAATTTTTTAGTGAGATGATGACATTATGTTGCTTTATTTGTTTTCTAAATATAAAGAAAGGAAATCGACATTTTTAAAGGGGGGGGGGGAATTCAGGAAAATGTTTGCTACAGCATTGAATCTGTGAGTTAAAAAATACAGCGTAAGTGAATAAAATCATTAGCTCCTGGAAGACATTGACTAAATATAGGAGCTGAGATATCTGCGGGTCGTAAGGACAATTCTAGCCTCGCTGTAAGCACTAAAGCCAGAATTACTCTCTCCCACGCAAGCAATTCTACGGTCCTATGCAATTATCTTACTTAATTAAACCTGTTACTGTCGCCTAAAGCGACGGCCAGCTCAGCAAACCTACTCACTTTGGCAAATATTTTTTTTCTTCTGGATATATATATATATAAATAAAATGTGATTCACACAAAGTAATGTGTGTCCCTTTTGAATTCAGTTATATTAACGTTTTTCATATATCATGTATGCGTAAGTGTGTTCAATGTCCTGAATATAATAGCCTAATCCTCATGTAATACCTCCTACGTTCGGTGAATGAAGGTTTTGTTAATTCGGGATACTCATGCGAATACAAATAAATTAATGTATCTAGTATAATAAAATGTATCCAAAAACATATAATGTAGGGAGCTACAAAAGAATTTATCTTTCTACGGATGCATTATACAATGTATAATTCTTTATTAACTTAATTAATTAATGGTTTTCAACCTTAATACAAAATTTAGTAATATATAACTACTCCATTGGTTTTAAAACCGGTACCACACAACGTACACAACGCATATGTTCATAACTATCATTTATTGTATTATTCTTTAATATAAGTTGCTTATTTAGCCTTTGAAAAATGATCTTATAAATTTTATAAATTAAACACCAACATACTAATTATTCTTAATAACGCTCTCAAAACAAAGAAAACATCAAATACATATACAGACGTCCACAAAATACTGAGCTCAACAACTTAGCCTCTTCCTTCCTCTCGGTCCCTCTTCTGATCCCCCACTCCTACGACACTTGCTCACCATCAGTGCACCTTTAGGCAGCCTTCTGAAGCTCCATCCAATAAAACCTCCAGTGGTTCATCCCGTTTTAATCATAAGAGAAACTGAAACCTCGATACATTTCAATATAATATTTTTATACCCACCTTACTATGCCCTTAGACACCTGTCTCTACGCTCGAGCCAAATAATTAAAATATTATATTTAATGGGTCCGCAATTACCTATTATGACTACAAAGATGATTTCTTTATAAAATTATAAGAGTCGAAAAGTAAGAGAGCATTATAATAAAAATAATTTATTCTAATCCAATGTAATTTATCTTATTAATTTTACGTGGTAATCAATGGAAGGGATTTATTTACAAATCAAATTTTCAATACGATATTTATTTAATTTATTGAAAATAATCAGTGAAACTAATACGAATTTAAATAATAAATAAGATTATATTTATATTGTTGACTAACTGTTAGAAATTATTCATACTAATACAACGATGTATCCATAGCTGAAAGTGCTGGGGTAAGATTTCCTCAATAAGAGTTTCCACAAGGAAATGTGCCGTCCTACAGAAGAGAAGAGGGTTCACCTGCCGTGTCCTCCCAGAAAGCAGTGAGCTGTTCACGGGTTCACCCCTGATAGTTGTCTTCTACTCTTCCTTATCACCGTTCCTTCTTATCTCACGTTCTGTGTTACTAAGGTGAGCGGCTGTTATTTGATTCAAACTAGTGGGTTTTCTTATATCTTCTTCCAAACTATCTCACGTCTCTGTCAGAGAACAAAGGAAACCACATACTCAAACCTCATTGGGTACTATAAAAACGGTCCTTATTGGCTACTGACGAAGCAAGCTGGGTATTTAAGACCGGCAGTTTGGGGCCTGTATATCATTCTCCTGGTAACTATTTGGCTCGTGGCTGCTCTGCTTAAACTCTGAAATATGGCTTCTTCTTTATGAAATGCCTCTGATCTCTCTTTCCTAACCTCGCTACGTGTTAGTCTGGCCTTGTCAGACCCCACACCTTCCTAGTGGGAATCTAGCACCTCCTTGGGAGAGACCTTTCCCTAGTGGACAACGGTTGTCGTGGCCCTGCAAACTTACCAAGCAGTGTTCCCCACGGCGATTCAGTCTACCTCTCTCCGGTCCACACTCGCCTTTGGGATCCGGACGGATTTCGCCTACCCTCAGATACCGAGTGTAAATTCGTGATCATTCCAAGACCACACAAACTACCTACCCTATACCTCTTCTCCTGAACATAGTGCATTGTCGGGGCACATACCTATCAAAAAATGGAGTCAGATAGTAAAGCTGTCATGAAACGATTGTCCAGGTTATAAACTTAATCAACCCTCACTTCGTCACCAGGGCTAGGGTAAGTAGGCACCCCCCTCGTAACGACCCGACAGGCATACATTTACCTCGCCAACTCTCAACTAGACAATTTCTATCTCTTAATAGTATTTTCTATGTATTAAATTACATAAAAGTCTGTGCTGAATGCCAATCCTCTTTCTGCAATTCAATAGATCATAAAACATGCATGATTTTGAATATTTATAAAAATATTTCTTTTAGAATGTCAACGAAAATTCGTAACGGTGGTAGAGCCTCTTGTTTTTATATTTTCTATGTTACTAAAAATTAAAACGCAATGCATGGATGAAACCCACAAACGGAGACACTGCTGACCTATGCAGTCATCGCAGCGTTACACAGTGCTGAAGGTTTATATAGTATCGAGGACTGAACATATTTTCATGATATTGACTTTTTTTTTATTTTCAAATTTGGTCAGAGTCTTCATGCTCTTGTTCACAAAGGAATAGTCCAATGAATCACAGAGGCACAATAATCATTTTAGCAGGGTCTGATTGTATTGTTGTACTGTTCAGCTAAGCATACTTTCATCAGAACATAATACCCTTTTCTGGTAACTTGATATAACAACACCCGGTTATTTTCATAAAAACTAAACGATATCTTTATGCAAGATAAGCGTTTCTGAAAAGTCGATGAACCACAAAACGTCCAGAATGCAAAACAGAATAGCAGTTCTGGCCAAGAATAAGAAATTAGAAAAACCAAACTCTCGCCATAGAAAGCCTTCCTCATTCAGAAGCTTCTCTTGAAAGCTTTCGACTTTAAATACATTTGAATACTAAATTATTTTAATGGATTAGACCTTTAGGATCTAACTTCAACCAAATGATGTATTTTTAGAGATATGGCTATGGTACATAAGGTAGTTGTATAGTTATATTTTCTGGGATATTGCACTCCATCTGCCTATGTTATTCAGGTATATAAAAATACCTTGAGGAATTTTAGTTAAAATATACAAAAAAAAAGAAACTTTCAGTAAAAATTGTCTCAGGGGAAAAAGAGAGAGTTTAGCTTGCGTAACTTTCGCGGGCCTGAAATTTATGCCCACAGTTTGTCTCAGAAGACTCCTTTGTTACATTATGTTTTCTTTATTCATTACTGGATGATTTTTTTTTTCAGTGATCCAAAAGTTTTTTGTGAGGCTACGTATAGGCAGGGAACAACTAAATAAGCTGCAATGTTTAGAGAAATGTGGAAATATGAGTAAATCTATTTTCTTCAACCATAGCCCAGTACTAATTTTTAATTCTAAATAAAAGTGGTGATGTGTGTACCCTTAAAAAAAAAATCTTTAAAAATATATTAAGTTGTCAAAAAAGCATTATCATTACCTTTAATTCGAAACTTTTTTCATTCTTCCTAGCCTCTTTAAATTTACGGATAATTATAGATCCTCAGACAAGTCTCTTTCCTGTAGCGTCACTACATTATATACAGGCTTTCTTATTTTAATTTAATTTTTTTTTTTTTTTTCAAAATCCCTTTTTGTTCAACATTTTTTACAAACAGATGATCAAATACAATGAACAATATTTACAAAATTTCTCCTCTTGCTGCATACGCAGATGTATTTCAAGGAGGGTAGAATCACAAAAAACAACATTAAAATAATAAACGTTAAAAGACAACATTTCTTTTTGAAGTTAAAAGCAGAGAATCAAAATAGACCGGACTAGGTGATGGGGCTCACCTTCGGATTGTTATTTTATAAAAATTATATAATGGAATAAACAAGTATAATGATACACATTATACGTGACTAGACTGAACTGACTCTAATAAAGGGCTCATCTTTTTTATCAAACATAAAACTAACTTACATACGAATTCTTAATCTAATTTTCCCCCGACAGTCTGTTGCCATCGTGCGGGAGGGGTGGTGGGGTCATAGTGTTAAACACTGGGTTGGTTAGGTCGAAACGTTTATTTTCAAACCAAGTAATTATCGGGTCCTCTGATGTTACATCTTTCTATATGTAATGTCAGGTTGTCGTTCTATAAACAAGGCAACATATTTCAGCAAGATATGCACACTACCCCTAAAAAAAAAGTGGTGCAAAATTCAAGTTCTTTACATCCAATAATTATAAGAATTATTTCGGCTTTCAATTCATTTGTATTTAATATTAAACGTTTTCAGTGATAAGGGGCTGTAAATATAAAGGAAACCTCAATAAATTTTTAGAGAAATTTTTTTTTTATTTAACAACAACTTTATTATGATAAAATTACAATCTGCCTCATTTGGCAATAAGTAATTGTGATAAATGATCTCATTCATAGCATATTTACAATTTTCATTCACTCGCTCGTTCATAAAGTATTTACAAACATCCCATAGACCAACCCAAGTCCATATGGTTGTCACCTCCCTCGCGTGCGAAGGAGGAAGCGGAGTCCTGGGGAGTCCCCCAAGCTCCTTCATCACCCGCTTCACTGGATAACAGCCAGTGGAGGCTGAGAGCGTGTGTGAGAGCCACAGACGCTCAGGACATGATTAGAGAAACTGACCATTGCCAAGACTCCCACTTTCACGTATTTTTAGCAGGGCACGAGGCCACTGCCGTAAGAAATTATACAGAAATTTCTACTTTGATTTTTTGTGTAACTTATCTCTAAAAATTTACCAAAAAGTTTTTTTATTCGAAAAATGGTTTTGACGGTCAAGGAAGTAGGCCGTGTTGTTGCTTTAGTGCCAAAGATAAACAGCCCGTGCATTGGCTTTACCTGAAATTACTTTCCGGATAGTAATTATACGTTAGAATGGGACATGTTTGTGCAATCACATATCCTGATCAGGTCGAGCCATGAGATGACCGGTGTATTGTACTACGCACGCGTTGGAATCGCAACTGCTACTGAGGCTGTTTAACTTCTTCGTAGACCTCTGTGTTCACCGAAATTCCACCCCACACTGATTTATCCTTCAGTGACATTGCGCTCAGTGTTGGGCTCACTATACTTTCAGTCAACTCTCATCCGATCAATTGGTGTATAAAGAGAGAAGCGTTGCTCATCTGAAAACGGCACGTTGCTCAATTCGTTTTCGGCCCACGTAAAATATTCCAGAACAAATGCCAAACGGATTGCACAAACCTGTCTCACGGTAACGTGTAATTGGTCCCTGAACGCTAGTTTCAAGTAAACCCAATGCATATCTTTGACTTTCACCAAAGCACAAGCAATCAAGCTGCAATTTCAAGACCATTTTTAAATTGAAATATAAAAATAACTTTTTGGTAAATTTTTAGATATTAGTTATTAGATATTTTAAAACATTTCTTTGAAAATAAATAATAAAAAATAAATTTACAGCCCCTTATCACTAAAAATTTGTGGGGTAGCATACTATCTATATATACCATTGTTTGGAATGTAATGAGGCGCCATTTGTGCAATTATGCAATTAGGTATAATTACTGTTGGTTGAAATTAATTATTATTTCTGTACAGTTTTTGGTGATATTTTAATTTTCTTCAGAGCATATATTGTAATAGGGAAAAACTATAAATTTTACGCTATATTAGTTTAACTCATTAGTTTAGCTCAGGGTAGATATTAATTGAACTGTAAAATACGATTTTTAACGTTTTTTGTATTCGTTCGTTTGCTTCGTGATAAATATTAGTAACCATCATGATTAAGTGAATTGTGTCGCAGAAAAATTGTACTGCATTATAGTTTTGGTTGAAATTAATTAATATTTCTGTACAGTTATTGGTGATATTTTGATTTTCTTCAGAGCATATATTTTAATAGGGAAAAACTATATATTTTACACGTATTTTTGTATGAATTATATGTAGATGAGTCTGTTTTGTTTTTCGTGGTAAATTGACCATATAGTATTTTTAATAGCGTACTGGTAGCAAGGCTCTTTTCTATAGTGCGATGCCGCGAAATAAAAAAAAAAAAATGAAATAAACAATAATAATATTTTTTACTGGCAAATGATAACACTAAGACGTTCTTGAAACATTTGGAAACGGTACCTTGTTCGGATATCAGCCAGGCTGAAAATAAGCGAGGCTACAAGGGACTGGGCCCGAGTTGTTTACACAGCTGGCCATTAGAGGTACAATAGGTCAGTAATGGCTCCCTTTTCTGTTTAGACAAGAGCTTAGGTCTCCAATTTTTTTACTCGTATTTTTTTTTAACTCTGGGTAGATATTAATTAAACTGTAAAATACGCTTTTTAACGTTTTTTTCAATCGTTCATTTTCTTCTTGATAAATAGCAGAGGTCCCCGTCATTATTAGATAAATTGTATCGCATTATAGTTTTGATATTTTCTGCAATACCAGCTAGTTTAATCTAACTTGTTTCTTTTCAAAGTTTTCCTCCGAGAATATTTGTCATAAATAAAATTGTACATTAATACTAAACGTCTAAACTATAGGTGGTCAGAGAATACAAAATAACCTAATTTTTTCAATGTGGCTAAGCTATGTCCAGAACTCACCAAGCCAAATAGGTAAACAGCTTTATTAGAACTACAAGTTAAGTAAGATATAGTTAAACCTGGGCTCTTGAACATTACTTTCTATAAATTATAGTACAGAATAATGTTACATTAAATAATAACCATGCGCAATCATTATATTCATAATTAGATTCAGTATCTCTTAATTTGTTTTTTCTACCTATAAATTAAGAAACATCTTTTAGAACTTGGTATCATGTTACTAATACTAAGACATTGACTACAACAACTTTATTATGATTGCAATCTGCCTCATTGAGCGATAAGTAATTGAGATAAATGCTTTCATTCATACCATATTTACAACTTTCATTCACTCGCTCATTCATACAGTATTTACAAACAGCCCAGAGACCTCCCAATTCCACATGGTTGTCACCTCCCTCGCGTGCGAAAGAGGAAGTGGGGTCTTTGGAAGTCCCCCACACTCCTCCGTCAGGCGCGTCACTGGATAAGAGCCGGCGGAGGCTGACCAAGAGCGAGAGAGCCACAAACGCTCAGGGCATGATTGAAGAAACTTGCCATTGCCAGGACTCCCATTATTATTAATATAGTTTAGATTTTCAATTACTCACTTGGGTTTTTCTTCTTTTGACAACGAACGCTCCAATATAATCTGACATTTTTGTTAATGAATAAATAACATGAATGAAATGAAATGAATGAATAATAAATAATAATTATTAAATATGTAATAATGACAGCTAAACAATTGTAAACAAACTATCGGGAGGTTATAACACTATAGATATGATAATGGGTATCTTCCAAAGATAATCTAGCTCTGCAAGAGAATCTATTTTTTTTTTTTTTTACTTTAATCAAGTTTAAACACTACACATATATATCTTTTATTAATTCTAATCTCTCTCAGAATCGCAACGGTGGGATCCCCAAACGAGTTTAAATATTCGAACAATCGTGTTAATTAGCTGAGGGGTTCTCGCCAAAATACCCCCCCCCCCAAAAACAGACAACAATTAAGGTCCAAATGGTTTTTAATCGAAAAGTGTGTTTTCTTGCTTCTTATCTAGATATTTAAAAGCGTTATTTTTAGGCGCAGACCTAGTAGCTTTTGATTATTTCTTAACTAGTGTACAAAGTTGTATTTCAAGCAGCTGATTCTCTACGAATACCAATAATTAGTTAATGTATTTTTCCAATAAACAATATACGTTTATATGGCATTTTTTGTGTGATGTTTGCGGGCTTGATTTTAACCGAAAATGTTTTCGATTCAACTCAAAAGCGGAAAGATTTATTTAAAGGGTTACTATTAAAACACGCCGGCTTAGGGGAGTATTTACGAGGGTTGGTTTCTATGCCAATGGCCTTTGCTCTAAATCCGAGCTTATATTTATTTCTGTGTCCTCCTTTCCGCTGGGGATATTCTCTTTTTCTCTGGCTTGGCCACGGACCGACCCTTTTAATAATTAATTCAAAAACCGTCTGGCTGGAACAAGTTTTCTGGGAAATTTCTGTTATTATTATGTCTGAAGTAAGTCACTTCCGATCATGCACGAAGGGGAGGGTGCATGAAGTAATGTTTGTCGTCGTATAACTCAGAAATACTCGATTCGTTGACCCACACCTAGTCAATTAATCAAACAACTGTGTCACCTACCCAGCGAGGGATGTTGAAACCTTTTGGATAACATATTGTTAATGGTATATTGTGTAGGCTTCCACTTAAATTTTAAAACCACATTCTTCTTAGCGATTTGAGCTACAAATTGGCATAAAATCATCGTGCAAAAGCTTGTTGTTCTAGTCACAGAGTATTTATTACTGTCAGATGAAGTTTTCATATCATAGGTACTAGACTTAATAGACTTAGGTCCATAGCGCCAAGGAGCTATATCAGGGCAGAAACAAGGTCTGTGGCTTTATTCTAGGTTAGTGGTTGTAAAAGTTACTCAATCGATCTAAACTTTCAAAAATATATTCCACGACACTTCGAAATATACTGATTAGTTTCATGGTTACATAAAACAATATGAGCTATGTATAAAAATGCAACAGTGAAAAAGTCAAGCCTGTTTTAGAGTATTGACACTAAGACATTCTTTATAGCTGTAACTCGATGTCTAATATGGATGGAAATGAGATCACCTTGGTTTAAAACAATTTATTTATTCAAGCAAGATTTACATTGTCAATATTAGCAGCGAAAAAGATCCCACTATTATGAATAAAGATCAAGGTTTTATTGAATTGAATAATTCCTATAGATAATTGTTTACTAGCAATTTGATGTATGTTAAAAATAATTCAACTTTTAATCATTGAGTTTATTTTCTCTAAATGCTTTTCAGCTGAATTAATATCATTGATTTAAATTTCACTATTAATTAAAAAAAATAAATTTTAATTTATATATAAATAAACTACTCGTATAGTGATTAATTTATGTGGGTCTCGTGCGCGTACTGTGGGATCTACCAAGTTAACGCTTTGTCTTTTTTATACGACATAGGTGACAATCATGAGGAGTCTTTGGGCTTTGTGTGTTTGTGTTTATTCTATGGATGAGTGAGTAACTGCTGAACTGCAAAAGTATAACGAATGGGATCATTAAATCACAATTTCTTATTGCCAAATATGGTAGATAATAACTTTATTTTAGGAAACATATTTATGAATCTTCCCCACAAAAATTGTTTAGTTTGTTTTCTTTTCAAATATTAGCAAAACCATTTATGCATTATTTATATACTCATGTTAATCTGTTATAACTATTGATATTTAAATGCATGCTTGGATAAGCACCATAACGCTAAAAATAATTCAAAGCTATTCTAAAAAATAACTTTTTGACAGCTAAATACGTTCTGGCGATGTATGAAGAACTGTGAACATGAATACAACAATAAAATGATGTGTTTCTAATGAAAAGACTAAGTACCGTCAAACGGAGAGACTTAGAGTGAGGATTTTCAAAATTCGGGAAAATTAAAATTTGGCACTAACATTACGTCATCTTCGTCGAATGATTGTGCTATTTTAAAAATTTGTTTAACTTACAGTTCCTATCTAAAAATATTGGCACCCTATTTTACCATTTTTGTAATGTCGCTTTATGAGTGCCTGTCAAAATCATTGCTGTAACTGGGAGGGGGTGGAGAATTGTCAGGATAGGTTTTTGACAAACAGGCCACTTATGAACTCGAAGAAGTTTCTGTATTGTTTGTGATAAAACAAATGAGACAGATTTATATTTCCCGATTCACCTGAGATCGCTGGAATTAAAAAAGAGAAAGGTTGAATTTTAAAGAAGATAAGTTTTTGGACAGCATAGTTCCCTTATTTTAGATCTTGGAAATAAGGTGACACCTAGTATTTTTTTTCATAAGCATTTTAACCACAGCAATATTTTCGTTTCTTTTTTTTTATTGGTTTTAAACTGTGTTCCGATTCGAATTTCTGGTTTTAACTTTTTCTTGATAGTATTATTGTTTTTGATACTTTTACCTACCTTTTTTTATACTCTATAATGTTAAAACGTCTCTACGAAATATGAAATATGAAAATGTAAAAAAGGACTCTTTTAATTTCTAGTTACTCTTTTTTATGAAAATGTTTAAGATATAAATTATTTGAAAGACTGGGTTTTGTAGTTTGAAACCTGCTATTTTCTAACGAAACTAACGCAATGTAAAACAATTGAGAGAATTCTTATCAGGTATGTGGGGTGAGAATCGTCACGAAAATTTTATTTTTCTAAAACAGAAAGGGTAAAAAGAATTGGATACATGCACAGATTACTCCCAAGGACCTTTATAATCATCCCCTTAAAGGGCATCAGTCGAATTCCTCGGTAGGGTGTAAAAACATTAGTGCGTTTAAACATTTTTGCCTCGTTTGTCGTAGTTAGCGCATAGTTGCACGGGCACCTTTTTATATCGTTCCTTTTTTTTTTTTTGTCACGGAAAGGCCTTTAATACCACGCGAATATCATTACTTTCGGTTCTTTTCTTGTTTTTGTTTTTCCTTTTTCCTTTCCTTCCATTTTTCCCTCATCGTCTCTACGTGCTTCCGTTTTCTCCCTTCTGTCCACGCGGCTCCCTTTTTCGATTTTTTCTTTCCCACAAGAACCTTCATTTCCCTCAGTCTTTTCCTATATCATTCTCCGTCCTTAAAACCCTGGTCCGTTATTCCTAGTCTTTCAGTTTCTTCCTTCATCTGCTTGGTGTATCCCCTTGAGCTTTTGTATCCTCGAATTTTCTTGAATATTTCCTTGTTTAGTCTTTTCATTCTTACCATATGTTCGTGGAATTTCAGTCTCCTGATTCTTATGTCCGTTTCTAGGTCTTTTGTGTCTTTGTAGACTTCTTGGTTGGATCTTAGCCTGTATCCTTCTTGTGTCTTTTTGGGGCCATAGATCCTTCTTAGGATTCTTCGTTCTATTCTCAGTAGTTTTTCTAGATTGTGGAGGCCTGAGGTTTCCGTCCCATATAATATTACCGGTTTCACGACTGTGTTGTATTGTCTTATTTTTGCTCTAGTGGACAGGTTTTTCTTGTTATATACGTTACTGGTTGCAAAACTTAGTCTCTCTAGTTTGGTGATTCTTTCTTTCGTACTTTCTTTTTTCGAACCGTTGTTACATATAGTCTCACCCCAGATACTTAAATTTTTGTGTTACTTTTATTGGTCCGTATTTGGTTTCTACCGCTGTATCGTTTTATTTTATAAATATTAGAAAAAAAATAATTCAAATAATTTTTAACATAACAGCAGGAATCGAATTATCTGGTTAAACTAATTCTGCCATAAATTGTCCTGTATTTGAGATAAGACAAACTGTAGGTGGTGAGCTGCAAACGAAAGCAATAGGCAGAGCATATATAGCATGGGCATGAATATTTAAAGCAAGGTGAGTAAGGAGGACGGATATAGGCACGATCAAGGCTTATAAAGTATCTAGTTAGCTATATTTAGATAGATCGATACATCGGCGATATTTATAATCGATATCGTGTCTATATTTACAGTCAGCTGATTGAGCCTATGTGGCCAGTATTAAAGACAAAACCGAGAGCCTACGGTTAAGCAAATAATAGTGCCATTATCCTACCCAAATTTTCTATCGCATTATGATCTTGGCAGTCTTAGTTTAAAAATAAAAGAATGTAATAATAATCTGGTATGATCGTTTTAATGCTCTATCGAGAGCTTTACATCTCGTTTTTGAACAGGTATATAATTCACCGAAAGGAAATTATATAAAGTTTCATTAAGATATAATAAGTAATTATCCTTAAATAGATGAACTAGTTGGAATATCAGCTTAAACTGTTGAAAAGAAGATGTTAGATCTCATAAAATTGATTAATGGTCAACCTTTTGACATTTCTTCGTTCGTCTGTTCCACATTAATCTAGAGCCTACGGTTAAGCAAATGGGGTCTATTATCCTACCCAAATTTTTATAATTATTTATACAGAAGTTCGTAAAAATGTTTTCACCCATATCTCAGCCCCTCTCTATTCCCATCTCAGACCCAGAGATTTAAAATTGTTCGTAAAAGCCATGTTGAGACAATATGAAAAATACTATCAGCGAATCGTAATTGGTGAATAAGATTTTTTTTTATATTTTTATTTTACATTGCATCTACTTCAGAGGGCAGTAGCAATAGTCAAAAATTACTTTTTAATAAAAAGATTATTAATTTTCTATCGCATCATGATCTTGTGCACTCTTAGTTTAAAAATTAAGGAATATAATGATAATCTAGTATGATTGTTTTTAATGTTCTATGGAGAGCTTTACATCTCATTTTTAAACAGGTATATAATTCACCAAAAGGAAATTATATGAAGTGTCATTAAGATAGATATAGTAATTATCCTTAAATGGATTAGTTGGGATATCAGCTTAAACTGCTGAAAAGAAGATGTTAGATTTCACAAAATTGATTAATGGTCAACCTTTGGACATCATGGTTAAAGATGATGTCCACAGTTTCAACATATCCACTCATCATAGAAAAATTAACTGCAAAAATGATCGCTTTCTATGGTAAAAAATATGCCCTGTCCCTTTGTCTTAGATAGGTGCTCTTATTCATATTTTTAAATTACAAAATTAGTAACAAATATGTTTGTTTTCAAATTGTTTCCTGAAAATTTAATTTCGATGACCTAAACCTATTAATAAATGTTAAAATAATAAACGAACCACTGTAGCCTACGTCAATACCTTCATTAACCTTGTACTATTATTGACAGCCTACGCATAATGAAATATTTAATACGTTCTGAAAAATTCAATCACTAGATTTTATAGCAACCGAAGAGTGGCAACAGACTAGATACAGAAATAAGTGCAATCGACCGAACGGCTCATCGTTTTCTATTTATAAACAGAAGGACGGTTTAGTTAAATGAATAACTCACTCCCTCAAGACGAGTTAGGTGGGTTTTATTGGGCTAAGTCTTGGGGTACTAAGGACAAAGGACAAAGTCTAAGGGGTAAAGTCTTGTTTTCGGACTGTCTGGGGTAAAGGGGTGCTCTGCGAGCATAGCATCGAATAAATTGGCATTTTTCTAACTAGAAATCTACATAGAAGTTGAAACTTACTCATTGTAACCAACCATCTATAAAAATTTATATATTCTAAAAGGAAGCATTCAAATATTTATTTATTAGTTGTGATATGAAAATCGACGGGTGTAAAATTGAAAAAAAATATACTAACAACCAACCGAGTAACCTGACTCTAGCCCAACCTTGGCTCAAAAACATTAGAATAACATTTACACGCCTATTACATTGCAGCTATTACATTGTAGCTATTACATTGCAGCTATTTCATACTGTGAGTTCATTGTTAGTCGATAATGTATAAATGAGTTGAAGTAATAGTTTGGAGCTTGGCTTGATGTTAAGTTTTCATCAAGTTTCTTTGTTGACAATGTTTTTACTTACTATACATGCCTGTACATCAGTTCCTAGTAAGAAGAAGGATGGAGAAAACTGTTTAAGACATACGGACGAGCAAATAACCTTTATAGAATCTTAATATCTCATATTCATTCACCCAATCCGATCTGCAACCTATTGCTTCAACTCATTAAATTATAAAATCTTTTTGTAAGTAAACTCCTGAAATAAATCAACGAATCGCTTTATTATATTTTTTTAGCTTTAAAATATCCTATTTCATTACTAAGCTTATAATAATTAATTTTATTAAATTATATTTTTATATATATAAACAACTTTATTAAGATGAAATTACAATCTGCCTCAATACTTATAGGCAATAAATAATTGAGATAAATGTTTTCATTCATACCATATTTACAATTCATCATTCACTCGCACATTCATACAATATTTACAAACAGCCCAGGGGCCCCCCAAGTCCACATATTTGTTGCCTCACTCGCATGCAAAAGAGGAAGTAGAGTCTTGGGAAGTCCCCCACCAGCCACGCCGAGTGAGGCCGACGAAGAGCGCGAGAGCCACATACGCTCAGGAGATTGGAGAATCTGGCCATTGCCAGGACTCCCACTGTTGCACATTTATAGGAGTTCACGAGGCCACTGCCGTTTCAGTCTCCAAGGAAGATTATAGGGATGAGTGGAGCAGTGCAATGACTGTGCTACTGGATTAGGGTGATTGGATAGGTCACTATGGAATTTCATGAATTTGGAAGGGATGAGTTCAAGTATGTAGGGTATTTTAAGATCATTATGAAGGGTTTTGTTGCTGACGTAATAGGGGGCATTTACTATTGTTCTCAGGACTTTTGATTGAAAGGATTGGATGCCCTTGATGTTCGACTTTTTTGCTGTCCCCTATAGCTATCCATTGTCCAGATTGGCTAAGTATAACTTTGTAAATAAGTAGTTTATTTCCGATTGAGAGATGGGATGTCCTTCGAAGTAGTCTGTACTGTTATCCAAAGCGTCTGTTTAGTTCTTGTCTTTTTAACCTCGTATGTGGGTTCCATGTCAGTCTTTTGTCGAGATGGAAGCCTAGATACCTTAATGTCTCAGACACAGGGAGAGGAATCGAATTTAAAAAAACTGGTGGACAGGACTTGCGGCAGAGGGTGAAGGTTATGTGGGAGCATTTCGCTTCATTGACCTTGATTCGCCATTGGTTGCACCAATACTCAATCTCATCTAGGTGTTTTTGAAGGTGTTGGGATGCTATATTTGGGTCTGAATGGGTTGACAGGACTGCAGTGTCATCTGCAAATGTTGCCAAGAAGGTATTGGTGGTGGAGGGGACATCAGCGGTGTATAGGTTATAGAGGATGGGGCCCAGGACACTGCCTTGTGGAACTCCTGCATTTATGGCATAGTAGTTAGAGTATTCTAAACCACAGCGGACTTGGAAGAAGCGGTTTGAAACTGTAGGATTAGGAAAAGAGTCTGTGGTAAATATCTTTTGAGCTTTTAGAGCAAACCTGCGTGCCAAACCCTGTCAAAAGCTTGAGCTATATCAAGAAAGGCAGCAGTGCAATACTGTTTGGTTTCAAGGGCTGAGGAGATGTGATCGACAACGCGAAGGCCTTGTTGAGCAGTGGAATGTCGTTGGCGGAAGCCAAACTGGTGAGTAGGATAAAGGTTTTTGGATTCAATAATTGGAAGTAGGCGTTTTAATAGGAGTTTTTCAAATACTCCTGTATTAATTATGTTTTCAACCATGGGACGAAAATCCTTAAACATGTTTACGATTGAAATCAGATTCAAAAACAAAAGAAATGTATAGATTTAGAATTTATTTTATTTATAAATTGATATTAAAACAGTAAAAATGAAATTGAAAAACAAAACAACACGAAGCGTATTAATTATAAATGAGTTCACTTTATTTGTATTTTAATCGTAATACAACTACGATTATATTATTATTCCGTCACACAAAGACTTTATTGTAAAGGTCAACCATTGCTAATTGAATTTGTCATGTTTGTTGTAAGCGTCAGTACTTAAATAATGGCAAAATAAAACAAACATAAAGGTTTATATCCTATTCATCAAATAGGAGTTTTATAGTGATAGACTTTTTTTTTTCCAGGAGTTTAATCGGCAATTGAAGAAGTGAACAAGGTCAGGGAATGAAGTAATAATTTAGATTCAATATTTTTCATCTCCACGACTCGTTCATAAAAAAAAAAAAAAAAAATTAACAAGCAATTGTCTGCTTTAAATGAAGTTATTAAACGATTGTTGAATGAAAAAATAATTTACTTCCGGATAGCAGTTGTAAGGAACATTAAAATGAATACATTTAAAATGATTAGTGGCAAGGAGGAGGATAGATTTCCACCTTATCCGATATTTTTAAACCACCTCCATTCCCCAAAGTCGTCAAGGAGTATCTGGTTTCATGACACCAGTCGTCCGTTGACTTATTGTTGTACATCCAAGTGGACTAGCAATCACGAATGCATCTGCCTCAAACTCTAAATCGCCGAGTTGACTCTTGATGGATTGTATTACCAGCACAAATTACTCCGGGGCGATGCCTAAGTAGCCGGCTTGTCATGTCTAACGGCTCCATTGACAAATTGATACTCTCCATTCACTAACTACTGCTAAATAAACTGGAGTTAGTCTAGGTGTTTCGAATCATATTTGATAATAATAAATGTGACAACCGTACGTCTAATGAACATTTTGTATTATAGTTGTATCGAGATCATAATACAAATAAAGTGAACACTTTTGTTTTTAGATTTTATTTTGACTATTTTAATTTTATAAATATAATAACTTTTAAATCTATATATTTCAATTACTTTTAAATTTCAGTTCAATCGTACACATTTTTATTAAAATATAATATAATTTATTGTGCTAAAATTACAGTCTACCTTATTAGGCAATAAGTAATTGAGATAAATGGTCTCATTCATACCGTGTTTACAATTCATCATTTACTCGCTCATTCATACAAGATTTACAGACAGCCCAGAGGCCTCCTAAATCCACATGTTTGTCACCTCCCTCGCATACGAAAGAGGAAGCGGAGTCTTGGGAAGTCCCCCGCGCTCCTCCGTCAGCCACGTCACCGGATATGAGCCAGTGGAGGGTGACGAAGAGCACGAGAGCCACAGACGCTCAGGACATGACAAGAAACCGGCCATTGCCAGGACTCCCACTGTTACGCATTTATAGCAGGTCACGTGGCCACTGCCCGTTTAGTCTCCGTGGATGATTATAGGGATGAGTGGTGCAATGCAATTACTGTGCTAGGGGATTAGGGTGGTTCGATAGGTTCCTATGGGATTTCATGAACTTGGAAGGGATGAGCTCGAGAATGTAAGGTAGATTAAGATCATTATGAAGGGTTTTGTTGCTGAGGTAATAAGGGGCATTTACTACTGTTCTCAGGACTTTTGATTGAAAGGATTGGAAACGCTTGATTTTCGACTTTTTTGCTGTCCCCCATTGCTCTATTCCGTATGTCTAAATTGGCTTAAATATAACTCTGTAGGCTAGTATTGTACACATGTTTAAGGCCCTGATTTGGTTCCCATGGTTGAGTACATAATAAATACAGGAGTGAAAAAGAAACTATCAAATGTATTTTCAAAAAGAAAATTGTGAGCATACTGATCCGTGGATCGATCGTTACGTGTAATAATTATTTGATATACACAATATAAAGAAAAATATTTGATATTTATATTAAGGTATTAGTTATAGTAGTAGTCACAGACTACACCAACGGATACAAACACACCCATTCATATATAATGTTTTTGTTTTTATTACATCCATATTAATTTTCAATGGGGATTTTTACAAACTAAGCCACACCATTGATAGGTATGCTCTGTCGTAGCAGCACAACATATTTAGTATGGCAGCACCGCTTTATCAGGTAAAGTTTTTCTTTCTGCTCAGGCGAAAGTGAAAGCTTTACTATTACATGTTAGAAAAAAAACTTTTTTGTCTGCCGATCTGCAAGTGTTCATTCAACGTTATGGGGCCCAAACGGTATGAACTATATGTAGTTTAAAATTTATACTATTATAAAGTTACATCCCGGATCTCAAATATTTTAGTGAAGATAATAATAACGAATTAAAATTTATCTCGGATTAGTTTTGTCGTATTTAAGATGTTTCAAGTCACAGAAGAGAATCTTAGAGCTAACTAATACAATAAAATAAATATTTATAATTGGAAAAAAAAATCAAGTTTAAGACAAGTTACACAAAATCATAATACTTTAAACTAACATGGTGTTGTAAATTACACTAAATAATGTGTTTAGCTAATTTGTTTTGCTTTATTTCTCAAAAAAATTACTTTATATAGGCCAATAGGCTATTTTGATAAATTAATCCATTTATGGTATACCTAAAATATTGCGTTCACTCTCCCATTGATGCAGCATGTACAATATGTACACTAGCATGTACAATACAATTACAATATTTACATAAGTAAAAAGGCTGAAAATTCCCCAAGATACCCCACACTGCTCCTGCAGGCACATTAGTGATGGATAGCAGTTTACCCTAATTAATAATTAGATATTAATTAATTAAAACTTTAAGTATGCTTGTTTTTTCTCGTAATTTCATTAAATCTAAAAAAAAAATGAGTATACTCACAGAAAGGGAAGAGACGATGTTTTTTTAAGTACGTTGGAATCGTAAATTGGATTGTATCCGAGCAGTTAACTTCCGTTTTTTGATAATAAATAACAGAAAGCGCTTTATTGTCATGCAACTATATCATGGAATACCTAATACAATTATCTGGACCAACGGGAATGAACTCTGGGAGCTAATTACTTCAATTATGCCGTAAATATGAATCTAATGAGATTTATTAAACTACGGTAACTGTTAACTCACGCAGTAATTTCATAATAATAATATCTGATAACTGATTATTTTTTGTATTCAATGTTTGTTAGAGTTATTTAGGTATAAGGTTCCGATTTTTTCATAACGGTTGAGAACAAAATAAATGCGGAAGTTTCAATATAATATATTATTACGTTCTTTGAATATTATATGATAATTTTATATTTTATTCTTTTACTTTAAATTTATTTTATTTACTATTTATTATTAGGTTCTATTAACAAAAATAATTCTGGCAAAAAGATGAATTTAATTTTACAAACATAAAAAAATAAACTTAGATTAATTTTATAAATACTTGTCTATTAATTCGATTCCTTTTCTTCTTCAATGGTCTTCTTTTTAATCAAATTTATAATTTTTCTCTTCGTGCTATTTCTCTTCCGTTCCACTTCAAGTCAATAACCACTGACCAACAAAGTTTTTAATTTTTTCTTACTCACGATGTTAAGCTATTACGGGCTTTTTATTTCATCACTGAATTCAGATACATATATCAGGCTGATTCCAAACACTAGAGTGAATATAATGCTCTGTGTGTTTTCTCAGAACCACAACAACAACTAATTATAACTGGCTAAAACTAGAGAGTAGTTCCCGTGTCTGTTCTTTATGATACACCACCTATATTCTTTTGTTTTTTTCATACACTCTCACTTGTTTTTATTTTGCCTTCTTGATAAGTTGGATTAAATATTATATAAAAACTCCACAATCTCTATTATCACAACAATATATATTGGGTATGTATGACCAAAAAAGAAAAAGTGAGGGAGCCGATCCGTTGATCAACAATTAAAAACTATCGAGAGTTATAATTATGAAGAAGAATTAGGTATTACAGTATATAGTTGTGGGTTAACACTGATACACAAACAAATAGCCAGATGCAATAACATCATTAGTATCCTTGTTGTTGTAAGTGCCAAATTGGCTTTGGTGTTATGGTTGTCTCAACCCCGCTATATAATGAATTGGTGTTACATTAACCCCCGTAAACATATGTGGGTACCGAACAATTCGATAATCCACACGCCCACCTTAAGTCGAAGAACATCAACGAGACCAGTAGAATTCAATCCAAGCTACAAGAAAACAACTGCTCTCGGAAATCGAGTCGTCATGAGCACGATGCAGGCGCCACTTGTCTACCATTCCGCATAGCAGCTTGGCTGTGCAGGTTTAGTTGTCACCAATCCAACAGTTAAAGTACTTCATCAAATAAAAAATAAAACCGTTTAAATAATTTTATTTCAGTCTGTTGTCTTTGTGAATTAATTTCTCTGCCCCGTCCTGATAAAATTTAAGCCCTAAATGTTTTCATTATCTTTACTGTTTCATTCGACAGGCCAAACCAATTGCTATACATACGAATGTAGTTTGTGAATATGAAAAGATCACACTGAACATTATAGTGTAGTCCAACAAAAGTAACATTTCTGTGTCGTAGTCTACTGAGGGTACATTGATCTGACGAAGGTGACCTATACAAGAAGCACGGGGTTCTGTTCAAATCCTATGAGTGGAAATAAATCCTTTTACTGTAATTTCTTTAAGTATTAACAATTTTTATTATGATAAAATTACAATCTGCCTAATTGGACTATAAGTAATTGTGATAAATGTTCTCATTCATACCATATTTACAATTCATCATTCACTCGCTTATTCATACAATATTTACAAACAGCCCCAAGGCCCCCCAAGTCCACATGGTTGTCACTTCCCTCGCGTGCGAAGGAGGAAGCGGAGTCTTGGGAAGTCCCCCACGCTCTTACGTCAGCCGCGTCACTGGATAAGAGCCAGCGAAGGCTGACCAAGAGCGCGAGAGCTACATACGCTCAGGACATGATTAGAGAAACTGGCCATTGCCAGGACTCTCACTATCACATATTTATAGCAGGTCACGAGGCCACTACCGTTTTAGTCTCCGAGGAGGATTATAGGGATGAGTGGTGCAGTGCAATGACTAGAGGATTAGGGTGGTTGGATAGGTTACTATGGAATTTTATGAACTTGGAAGGGATCAGAGCAATAGTGGGTAAGTTAACTGCATTACACGTACACTCTCAGAGTAGCTACACTACAAAACCGTGTCTTTGCTCGCAGATCCTAATAAATGGCGTGTGATCCTGCGAGAATGTCGGGAATGTTATTGGCAGAGAACGAAGACTGGATGAGGAAATATACAGGGTCGAAGGGACTTAGGGAGGAATGAGGTCGCTATTCAATAATATCTCTCACACAGTCGGGTCTGCGAAGATCTGGCCGGTCTAACTGTTGTAGGAGAATTTGTGTGATGTGTTAGAGCAGTTTAAGTCACCCTTACTCCCCGATTGGGGAGGCTTTTCATTGAAACCGGAGTCTTTTCAAATAATGATTTTATGCTAATGTACTACGCATCTAGCCAAAGATCGTCGCTATTGATCAAGAATAAAACCTTCATTTAAGAACCTTTAAATTTTAATTGAAGAAAAAAATGTAAATAAAATAAACTAAATGACAAAAGAAATCTAGATTCTTAAAGAAAATAAATTCTTCATAATAGATTATGCCTTCATCCGTTACGTTAGGGGAATATAGTCACGTTAGCAGTTCATAAAGATTTATATAACTATGTAAGCCTGAATGTACTAACGCTGTCTCAGTGGTCGTGTAACCTCAGATCGATCAGGAATTAGTAATGCATATATTGGAAAACATCATGTTATGCTGATTATATTTTGGTGTATATAATATTACAGAACATATGAAAAATTGAACTTCAATTTCAAATTCAAATCGTTTGGTAACACTCAATACTTATTTTAGCACAATACACAGCTCACAATATAAACCTAATAAATAATAATAAATGTTTTTCAACGGTAAGAACACGTTAGCGATGGCAGAGCAAAATTAATATTTCATGAAATATGTTTTTGTCAATATTTCGCCATTAACTTTTTTTTTTATATATTATTACAATCTGCCTAATTGGGCAATAAGTGATTGTGATAAATGATCTCATTCATACCAATTAACAATTTTCATTCACTCGCTTATTCATACTATATATACAAACAGCCCAGAGGCCCCCTAAGTCCACATGGTTGTCACCTCCTTCACGTGCCAAGCAGTAAGCGGAGTCTTGGGAAGTCCCCCACGCTCCTACGTCATCCGCGTCACTGGATAAGAGCCAGCGGAGACTGACCAAGAGCGAATTTAAATTTTTTAAAGTAATTTTAAGGATCCAGAAAGATTAGCAGAATCATTCTGTGCTACGTATGGACAAATACATGTGAACTGTTTTTTTTACGATTCCATTTCTGAGCATGATAAATATTATATTTTAGTCGTTCGTCCTAACTCGTTGCTATCGTGTCAGATCGTTGGAGCGAAAAGGCATTCTACATTAATTTATTTTGACTGTTTAGTTGAACAAATGCCAAGGAAACAAGACTTTATTCACAATAAATCCAGAAAATTTTAGTAGTAACCACCCATGTGCTTTACATTTTATAAACAAAAAAAAAATTATTATAAAATTTAGTTTGTAATTGATCACAAAAATTCAAAATGGAGTTGTAACTCGCAGGATCTTTGTTGCATTGTTATGCTTTATAAGTTGTACATTTTTATAGTTCATCGTTTTTGCTCAAATATTTCTGAAATGAAAAATTCTGATAACTAAAGAGCCCTCTCACTTGTCTGAAGTAATTGTACAGTAATAAGAAATTCTCATCAGCCTAAATATCCCAGTTTTATATTTATTATAAATAACGAAATAAATCGACAGAGAGATATGAAAAAAAAAGTTCAATTAGTTCGATAAAGTCAAAAGTAATTGGGAGGACGCCTTAAGAAAAGAAGGTCAAGAGTGAAATGGATAAATTGGGTGGAATAAAGCCTGACAGAGAAGCCATGGTTGGGGGAGCATTGAATATAGGAGCATTGAAAAAAGTTTATTCAAGCATTAAAGGTCGATGATGGCCACATTAGTACAAACGATAATATCTTAACAAAATTGTAGAATATTCAAGAGAAGTACTACTTATTAAATTATTGTATACAAATTGAATCCAATTCATTTACTCAATTTAATAGTTAGTTTATTGCTCAAGCCTTTTAAATCCCTTAAACTATATTTTCACTTTGTGTGTATCCCCATTGGAGGGATGACAGTTGAAGGGTAATTACAAATCATTTTATTATAATATAAGTCTTAAGTCTGCAAGATATTTTCAGATTTTATATTTTCCTTTCAGAATCTGGTAAGCTTGTTATGCCTGACGAAGCAGAAAAGGCGATTCGAAACCTCTTACTGAAGAATAGCTCCTTCCTTCCAGGTCTCATTGCCATCAGGCTTTATACATTTATGTCATTTAGTTTTTTTATCCTGTCCTTTTAATTGAATCCTTCTTATTACTATTCTATCCGTTAGTAGATATATTTGTTTACTTTGAATTTTTCTTTTAGACTCTCAATTCACAACATTGTCTTTTTTTTTTTTTTAAAGATTGACCCCCAGAAAAACATAATGCTACGAGAAATACTGGAATTACTTATCTCACTTTAACACGGCAGGTGCGCGGACGTTCATCGCAATTTAATTTCACTTACTCTCATTGTTTTATTTACAACAAAAAAAAAAAGAATTATTTTCATTTTGCGCTCTCAATAAAGTAAGTGCTACTCAATGCTCAAATACAAATTCACTATCAATGAATCCAATACACTACCCATGGATCAGAAACCTTACACTTTTGTCTTTCATCTTACCAATAACCGTTCTATTTTATGTACTCAACTAGAAATTTTTATTATTAGTAACAAACTATTTTTTTAACAAAACGAGTAAATATGAAGATATAAATAAAAAATTAAAATATACAACGTGAATAAAATACTCATAATATAGAATACTATACTAACCCTATTTAAAACGCAGAATTCGTGTATAAATCACCTGTTTAAGCAATTTTGAATATTTTCTGCAAGTTCATCACTGAATACATTATAGTTTATACTGTAAGAATACAGGATATTTAGCGTTTCTCCGTCTCTACTCTTACATGTTACTGGATCATTTAGGAGGTTGGCAAGCGAACCCAACAATTAGATATTTTAGTGTTACGTTGGTAATCATTGTATTTTAGTTTTATTTAAGAGACACTCTGACGTCTGACAACTATACGTATTATAGTTACGTAGAAAATACCACAAAGAAATTTTTTAAAACATGTTCTCGTCCAGCGCCGAAATATAAATATATTTAACTCTATCTATCAAACGCTCGCTTAGGATTAAGCGGTCGAACACAGAGCTCAAGAATTCACCCGCGTGATGAAACTTCCCTTTCATTCAATTTTAATTATAGGTTTTTAACTTTATTTCCAAAGACATTTCATTTTGGCGAATCTTATAGTGGTATTTCACGCTCATAGATTTTTTAAAACAATCCAATTTTTTTTCTTTATTCAAATAAAAATGTATATAATTCGTTCTTATTCCTTATAATCCCACAAAAAGACTTAGCTTTTTTAGTTAGTATGGCTTCAAGCATGGCTAAATCGATATTTACTAAACAGTACATTGACCAGTTTCCGCTAGGGACATGGTGCACAGGAAATGCAGACGACCGAACCAATATTGGATGCCGTCCAACAGTTTGTTGGCCAATATGTGTTTCTATAGAAGTACCCAAAGTAAACAATCTCATTGTGAAATTCTTTTAAAAAATAAACTTTGTTGAATAAATTGTTTACTGGTGAATAGGACCTTTACCAACGCGTTTTTATGTTATTGAATTTAAGGAATATTTTTTTTACTTAAGACAACTCTACTTACTAGTATTGACCTTGAGTACTTACTAGTATTGGCCTTCTGCCATTAGTAACTTAGTAGCGTTGAAGCCAAACTGCACAACTTTCAAACTACATAAACCGCTTTGAGACTTGGTTTCCGACCACAGACATAGTTCCTGCATTAGCTTTAAATTTTCCGTGAAAACTTTGCGTTTCTCGTTACTCTCAGGGTTAACGTCAATCTAAAACGATAAGGAACTTAAGGGTGTGTATGCCAGTTTTTTATTGGGACCCCTAATGAAACAGAAGAAGTGGTTGATCTAGGAGATGATGGATTCGAGGAATCGGTTGGGAAGGGATGTCTTGGATTTCCTAATTGATAAATAAATAAAAAATAATATATTTCACGGTGATAACATTTTATGGTATAAGAAAAATTTTAAATCTGAAAATTATTTCTAATAAAAAATCCATATAATAGCTAAAACAGTTACTAACATATAAACTCGAAGTGTAGCCTGTTGTTGTATCTTGTGAAAATAAAATTCAAATAAAGCGTAATACCATTATATCTTACTCTTCATATATTTTTGAAAAGCTCAATCTCCAAAAAAAAAAAAACCAAAAGGAAGAACATATCGGATTCTTCATATTTTGTTTGTCGTTCTCTTAAGTAATAATTGTAGCCTCGGTTTGTGGCATACATAATTAATTTCCAACCCAAATAAATATATGGGGATTTTAACTACCCAATGTATAGTCAATTGTTTTTGCACATTGTTTCGACTTCAGTTTTTTTTTTTTTTTTAAGATAACTTTAAGACAACTGGAGGATAACTAAAGTTGATGCCCCAATATTGAATAAAAAAACAAATCCTAGTGCTCACAAGGTAGCTGGGCTGTAATTGATATTTACTCCATGGATAATTTTGTGATTGCTTTATTTTTAAGTGATATTTTTTGCTCCTTTGGAAAATTAGGAAATAATCCGAGGGTCCTTAATTTAATTTGAAGTCCTTGGAAATGACTCGTGAATAAAATACTTATTCGCCAAACCAAGTCTTTTGGTAAATAAATTCTTTTTACCAAAAACAGCGATCTTAAATTATAGTATATCTTCTGTAGTTCTCTTTGTTTCAGAATATATAAAGTTCTTTACGTCGTGTACATTTAAACTTTGAAATACAAAATAAGATTATTTGAAGCTACTAGATTTTTTTTATTCGTTTGTTTCTTGTTTTTATTTTCGAAATGGTTAACTTGCTCATTGTTTTTTTTTATATTACAGGACAACAGCCGTCCCAGCATAGAGTTTCTGTTTCTGAATAAATTTTAAGAGAGCACACATATCTGTAAATCTTTCAAGGAATAATATTAATGTTTATTAGCAAAGCTTTATATAATTAATTATGGGAGGAGAGGGCTCTGTGGTCACAGGAGGGTGATGGTAGTCCCTGTCAGGGATTAAGCTGCGGTTAGCTTGGTCCTATCAACGACTGCGTAAGTAACAGTAAGTACATTTATCCCTCCACCACTAAATTCATTGTATTACACTCCAGTAACAGAGAGAACTATATTATCTATGAATACATAGGTATAACCTTTAGTTTGCTGCCTTAAATATTAATACAACAGTTTAATAGCAAACAATTGAATAGGGATACGTGATAGATGTTCGTACACTCGTAAAAAGTCTCATAAGTTACAAAAGTATATAGACTAATTATTATCATATGGAATGATAACCAGAAATATAACTTATAATTTATAGTTTAAGCAATACAATAATGGGCTGGCGTAGGATTCTTGAGGCAGGCGTCTGAAAGGGTCAAAATACTGCTTGCACGGTAAAGAAGAGACAGGACTACCAAGATTGATCAAGACCAGTCGTTAGAGGTTGGTGATTTTATGCTGATATGGTCAGCATTTACGAGAGATATTATATACACTATTATAATAATATATATACTGTAGCGACCGCTAATTACATAAGATAAATTACTCTATACTCTATTGTATATATATTGTAAATTGGTTATAATATGTTGTAAATTAATTTAAACATGTGTAAATAACATTACTAAACCATAAGTCATACCAGTGTAAATATTGTAAACAATAAAAGACGCAGCTGCAGAAAAACTAGTTAGAAGATAGCAGGTTAGAGCGGGTAGACCAGACCGATGCCTGTGTCACTGCCGAGAACGAAGCGCTACCGCAACTGCTGTATCATTGGCCAAAATAACGCCTTAGATCATTGGCTACTGACAGCCACCACTGACTATAGATAAGGCCGGGCTTTGGCTTGTAAATCATTCTAACAACGGCTTTCTAACTGGTGGACCTGCAGCTGCACTGATGTTTCAAAACGTGGCCTTCTCATTTATAAAAACCTTGGGACCTCTCTTCCTAACCTCGCTATGTTTTAGTCCGGCCTTGTCAGACCCTACAATCTCCTAGTGGGATTCTCTGCCTTCATCTCGCTAAACTAACACCACCTTGGGAGAGACCTCGCGGACAACGGTTGCCGTTTAACTTTAACTAGTAGTGTCTCCCACGGCAATTCAGCCTGCCTCTCTCCAGTTCACACTCGCCTTTGGGATCCGGATGGTTTTCACCTACCCTCAGATACC
Source organism: Acanthosoma haemorrhoidale (assembly GCA_930367205.1). NCBI lineage: Eukaryota > Metazoa > Arthropoda > Insecta > Hemiptera > Acanthosomatidae > Acanthosoma > Acanthosoma haemorrhoidale. The sequence continues at coordinate 14,841,854 of OV884012.1, forward strand.
GAGTGTGAATTCGTGGTAATTCCAAGACCACATAAACTACCTACACTACCTACCATATACCTCTTCTCCTGAACATAGTGCATTGTCGGGGCACATACCTATCAAATATGGAGTCAGTTAGTAAGACCCATCATGAAGCAGTTGTCCAGGTCATAAGCTAATCAACCCTCACTTCGTTACCAGGGCTGGGGTAACCAGGCACCCCCCTCGTGATGACCCGACATATACTTCTTATAAAATAATATGCATTCTTATGTTGGTTTTTGTTTCTTTAGAGTTTTTAGAATAACCATTTTATTTTCAATGTTGGCTAATGAATTGTTTCAGGAAATCGACTAAGTTGTGTTTAGTGTTTCCCACTTTTTCCCTTAATTGGTATATTTAAATGCCATATAAAGTGGAACAGCACCGCCCTACATGAGAATCGTCGTTGCCAGGGTGACGTGAGCTGTAGCATGTTCGATAACTGATGCCATAGTTAAATGATGGAAATGGGAGAGGTGCACGGAGAGGAGTGGGGGAAGAATATACGTGACTACGGCGACAGAAGGCGTAATCCAACGTTTTCCTTTTCAATCTGTTCGCTGTAATTGGGTCGTTCTTTCGGGCCAGATTTATTCAGACCCAGATCATTCGAGCTGGAGGTGGGATGGGGGTGCTCCCTATATTCAAAACTACACACTGATGAATCCAAACCCAAGCTGACAATCTACATCTAAATTTGTACGATTAAAGAAATGAGCTAGGATCTCTTAATCAGGTATTTTTAAAATGTGTGATAGAATAAACATTTCTATTGAAACTATAATTATATCTGTTGAGCTGTCGCTTCAAGGGGAGTCTTGAAGAGCTAGCTCGGGTGGTGGAGAAAGAGTTAGGTCGTCCATTCATTGATCGGTGTGTGTGCCCCGATAGTGCACTCATTGTATTCAAGGTACTGGTTGGATATATAGGTATTTTACATAGTATTGGAATGTCATGAGCTCACATTCGTAATCTACAGGTGAAAGCCGACCACAGAGACGATTGTGGACCGGAAGGAAACGGACGGGAGAATGCCACCAGGAAGTTGTGTTGCCCTAGGAACCGTCATCCAAGGATGGACTAGTTTAGTAGGGCAGAAGCCAAGGCACTTCACTGAAAAAGGTGTGAAGGCTGTAAGGGCCGGACTAAAGCTACCAAGGTTAGGAATAGGGTTCGGCACCAGTGAGGAACATCTCTGCAGCTCCAAGAACCAGTCTCGATGCTCAAATAGAACTCGAATAAATCGTCAAATTTTTTTTTTTCATAGCTCTCAAATTTGACTAACTTTTGACAAAAGGAAATTATTAAAGGGATAAGTGGGACCTTTTTCTGGAAGGGACCTAATTTAAGGTTGGGTGAAAGAAATAAGGAGCTTGGGAGACCTTGGGTGAGATGCAGGTGGTCTTGGGTTCAGCGGGTATTGTGCTGCTATCTGATGGCTGATGGTGGAGGCTGCGGGTTCAGACAGAGTTGTATGAAGCCGAAAAATTTGATGTGCCGTCTCCTGATGGCTTCAGTAATTAATGGTAGACACTTCGAACTTGAATAAATTTTTTTTTTCTGATCTCTCAAAAATAATAAAATAGGATGTGGGAAAAATAAAAAGAATAATTTATTTGGAATTATGGGTGCCTTTCACTAGGGGAAGTCCCATTTTGAAGGATGTATGTGAAAGATAAGGAGTGTGGAAGGCCTTGAGAGAGGGGGTGAAACCACGGGTGGTGTCGGGACAGTGGTGAGAGTCCACCGAGAATTGAGCCTAGGGGTCCTTGGCGTTAGGTCTGAACTCGACCAGGTCAAGCCTGGTGTGAGTGGCCCCCGGCATGGGGGCTTGTTGAGTCGGCCGTTCGGCCGGGGAATCGACCTGCCCTGGGCAGGTATAGGTGCCATCTTGCTACGGTTGTACGAATTGTCTCCTTAGACACCGAGGTATATATACCCAGGACCAGCTAATGAGAGAGCAGTTTTTTAGGCCAATCAGGAGGGTGTTAACATTGACCAATCAGGTTCACTTTCATACCTCACTGGCTGGCCGGTAAGTCCTTTCGGTGGCATGGAAACTAGTCACCGCATGCTATTTATATAATAATTACTTTGACTTATCATCCTGAGTTTACTTTCCATTTTGACATTAAATTGCAATATTTTCATTGATATCAGACAGAGTATAGAATAACTTAATTTTGTCCGTGAAAAGATTGGTACAACAATCTCTATTAATAAATTGGGTATCATAGTTGATGGAATAATTTACAAATAAAACTATCCACTATTTGTATTATAAAATAAACAGTTGAATGTATACTGTAAAAGTGAAATATCGTTTCCACACAAAGAAATAAAGTATTTCATTCGGAATTTTACCACCAGTAAAACTAAATCAATCAATAACTAAACTTTATTAAATCGGTAATTTAGGCTATCTACAATTTTTTTATTAAAGCCGGAACGCTTCCGTGTGTCCAAACATTTTGTGGATAGCAAACTTGTTTGATAAATCAAATTCGTAATTCTCAAACAAAACCTAATATTTTCAGTGACTATAAAACAGTAAATTGTGGATCAGTATTTTCCTTTAGTGCTCTACGAACTAGAAGGCGACATGCCAGAGCCGCCTGCTTCTAGATACAGGTACGATGAGGCCAAGTGGGACCTCTACAAGCATCTCATCAATACCAAATTGCCCACAATTGCGCCCCTGAGACACACTTGGGACATAGATTACGCTATCTATCAGCTACAGGACGTCATCGATCGAGCTGCCGATGCATCGATCCCGACATTTTCTCCGAAGCCCCCTTCTCTGCAAAAACCTCCGGATCACATCCTACAACTGATTAGACAGCGTAATAACATCAAGAACAGGTGGTTTAGGACCAAAAACAGGGACTTAAAACCGGTTTTAAATGCTCTCACAAACCAAGTTAAGTCCCTGATGGCCCAGTGGAAAAATTCGATTTGGAAAGATCGCCTCACCAGTCTCCACGGTGACCACAAGGAATTGTGGAAGCTTGTGAAGACCTGCAGGTCCAAAAAGAACGGTGTAAGGCTGGCCGTAAACGGGCAGTTCATTCCCACCACCGAGCAAGCGGACATCTTGGCGGCCCATTATGAGGAAGTCAGTCGTGGCCAGAGACAGCCAATAGGAGCCCTAGACCTCTCCTCCCCCACCCTCCCCACCACTAACGAAATCTACACCTCACACCGGCAATGCGCTGCATTCATTCGAAGAACGACCGGCAAGAAGGCCCCAGGTCAGGATTCCATCCAGAACATCCTACTCAAGCAGCTGCCGAGGAAAAGAATCTCATTCATAACGAACGTGTTGAACTCCTGCTTCAGGCTGCACTATTTCCCCCAGAACTGGAAGCACGCTGTAGTGGTCCCCCTTCTGAAACCAGCGAAAAGCGGTAATGAGCCATCTCATTACCGCCCCATCAGTCTGCTGACTCAACTCTCGAAGCTGTTCGAGAGAATCATCCACGTACATCTCTCAGGGCACTGCGAGTCACAAGAAGTCATCCCACCAGAGCAGACTGGTTTCAGCACAGGCTTAAGTGCGAACAACAACCTGGTGAGATTGCAACACCACGTCACATCGAACGTCCGGAGCAACAGAGCTACCGCTATGATTTCACTGGACTGTTCGAAAGCTTTCGACTCTGTGGACCACTACATCCTACTCCAACATCTGAGGGAATATGAATTCTCGGATCAGCTGCAGAACCTGATGAGATCCTATCTTACAGGCAAAACTTTTTCGGTTCGTATAGGCAGTACGTCTACGACCCGAAGAAATTACACTGCCAGTGTCCCCCAAGGATCGGTGCTAGGCCCCCTGCTGTTCAACAGTTACACCGCCCACATCGCAGGAGCCTCGTACCCCAACTGCGAGGTATCGGCGTATGCAGACGACATTGGTGTTTACAGCACAAGCATCAATCCCACCAGAGCCCTGAAATTCGCTGAGAGCGCCAGTCAACAGATATCCGAGAAACTCGATGCCGTCCACATTAAAGTCAACCCGGCCAAGACGCAAGGAATTATATTCAGCTATAAATCCGGAAGAAAGAAGCTCCCGAAATCCTTCGTCTTAGACGGCAAAGAGTGCCATGTAAGCAACAAGCTATGCTACCTTGGGATTACCCTCGGTAGAAAAAAAAAATTATGATGGGCAAAAAACTGTCACACTTCGCAATGAATTACCACACAGTCTTTAAGTGGAATGAAATTAGGCAGCTACTTGCAGATAAAAAATGGTTTTGGTTTCGCTTTCAGGAACTGAAATAAAAATCGTTTGGGAGATGATATGTTTATGCTTTTTTTTTATTATGAAACCTGGCAATTTCACACCTGAAACACTGAATGACTTTCAAGCTTAATGACCTGTGGTAAGTGATATTGGTAAGTAACTGGCTTATTTCAAGCACCGATAATGGAAGAGCTTTTACTTGAAATTTTAAACAATTGATACGAGTGTCAGGGAGTTAATTTTCCTATAATTATCGGACATAACTGCAGAAACACCAAACCAGAAGAAGCAGTTACAGGTGACCAATTCCAGGTTGTGAATATACGTTGCAGTTGTTAAAGTTTTAAATTTTCCGAAGCTCTGAACCTGCGGTCAGACGTAAATGGTCATTACTAAACGAGAAGGCTGGATAGCCTGTTTTGAAATTGATTCCAAGCAGACATGATTGGACATGTTCATCTAGCCTTGCGTTATCAATCTGATTACAAATATCATTACTTTCATTAGTCATTACTAAGTCATGCAAAGGCGCAATATCAGACAGAGAAAACACCCCGTGTGGATGAGTGGAGGTTATCAGGAAGCCGTGGTCGAATATTCAATTACAGTAGAGTTGATTATTGATGATTGGATATTTGTCAGTGGAATTTGTGACTGAAAGAAAAGACTTCACTTGCAGGTATGGGTAAGTCGTAATTTGTCTACACGTGTTCTACCATAGCCTTTACCACAATTACCTAATCGATATAAAGTTTTAAAGGTATGTTGAACAAAATCACGAACCACGTTTGCTTATAATAAATAAAATAATCACTGGCCTTACAAAGCCTGAGACAATACGAAAATGTAAACATTGGTAGATTGTACTGATGTTTCTAAGACAAATGGTGACATGATTTTTATCTGCCTCTCCCGATCATACTTCGTGCCTTATAAAATACTGCCTGACATGCAGGGCTAGGGTGCCCCATGGGCCTCAGCTGGTGGGAGCCTGGGCTCGCCGCTCCCGAAATGAGTTTAAATATACAAACAAAACGGCGTAGATTGCCTGGAGGGTTTACACCGAAAAAAACCTTAAATACAAACACAATAGCCAATGCCCCTTATATCTTCAGCAACAAAACCCTTCATAACGATCTTAATATACCTTACATTCTTGAAATCATCCCTTCCAAGTTCATGAAATTCCATAGTACCTATCCAACAACCCTAATCCCCTAGCACAGCCACGCGGCTGATGGGGACTTCCCAAGACTCCGCTTCCTCTTTCGCATGCGAAGGAGGTGACCACTATATGTATTTTGGAGGTCTCTGGGCTGTTTGTAAATACTGTATGAATGAACGTAAGAATGAAAACTCTAAATATGAGATCATTTATCACTATTACTTATTGCCTACTAAGGCAGATTGTAATTTTAGGACAATAAAGAAGTTTCTCATTAAAATGCAAACAAACAAACACATACAACAATACAATGTGAGCAACAGTGACGAATAATGTCAATTAGACCTGAACTATGGCGTTAGTCAGTTTTATCCCAGCGATGAATCGCTAATCCACACTCCTCGATCCAACTGCGATCCCCACCCTGTTGTACTAAACAGTTTGACCAACTGAACAGGCATAACATATTCTTAGTATACTTTAAGCCTTCGGACATTGTTAAATTCGGCAGCCATGTTGCTTAAACCAGGTGAGGTGATAAAACCACTCAATAAACTTCTAGTTAATACTTTTACTTAAATAAGTGTTGTATTAATTACGAACTAAGTGTGTGATTTAACTTGTTTTTAGTATGTACTAGAATTTGTGTTTATACCCTGATACCCACTCATAAGATACTATTTTTTTTGATTTAACGAAATGTGGTAATTTTCTTCGTTCTGGGGTGTGATAGTTGGCAACACTGGATAATAGTTCCAAATGGAGAAAGATGTGTTGTTGCATTTCATGGTGGGTATAAAACAGGCTTATACCTAACTATTCTGAAGTTGGATATGGTTGGATGCGAGTTGCCAGATGATTATATAACTGTAACTGTATAACTGTATATAACTGTAACTGTATAACTGTATATAACTGTAACTTTTTAGTGGTGGGATTCCTAATAAATAAAATAAATCATTCAAAAAATACAAGCTTTTAATTGATAGAACTTAATAATGTTTGGCTTTAAAGTGTCATTAACAAGTCAAATTTTGAGAGTTTGGTATTTTGCGGCACTTGATGATGGTAGCGTGTGTTTAAAGCTTTACCCCTTCCCCCCCCCCGTTAACCCGTTCCAATGCTGTTCAGTTTTACATTCTCATATAAAGAGATGAGAGGGAGTTTCAGAGTATCACAAACTATGTTAATGGTAAATATTGCAATAAAAGTATGGATGGTTATACAGGATTCAAGTGGTTCCATCTTGAAATATCACCTTGATTTTTTTTTTATTAATTAAAAGTTACCAGATCATTTACTGTACAAAATATTTTCAATAAAATATATGTATTAATCTATTCTTTGTTTTCTGTAATGCATTTTTTCTGCCTCTCTTTGAAAATTTTATCAAAAACGAAGGGAAAATAACAAATAAATGACAAAATAACTAAAATGAACGAATAACGAATACAAAGTTATTCTTCAGTCATATTTGAATAAACTTGTATTCGAATAATGCTTCAGTATCCCATGAGATATGCAATGTGGTCTATTTAAAATACTGATATAAAGCACTAAATTGAATGCTTCTCCTCTAAATATATCCTATCATTTTAATAAATACAAGTATTTATACCATTTAAGCGTTTGAACCAAAGTTTAGTACCCTTTCGCTCACAACTGCAGAAATCTCTTTGGCTGGCACTCTACCCGCAAACCATATTTTTTTCTTAGGATATTCTCGTTGCAATTCACAGATGTTTGATCAAAAGTAAATAAGTTATTAAATGTAAAGTTTACAGGAAGATTTACCAAATCATTATAAATCCTGTCTAAATATTTATTTCTTCCTGAATTATTGTCTTAACAGAGACTATTCACTATAGTAAAATAAAAACTTTTAATAAATTTATCAATTTTATGCCCGTTGGTCGAGAAGGCCCCTTTGATCAAAGGTGAGTATAAAACATAAATAGGGATGTTTTGGTCCTCCGGGCCGGATGTTTGCGCTAGGGATCTTAAAAATTAAGAAGTCCCCAAACGCCAGAAAATTGCGCCGGTTACGTCTTGAGAAGCTAGAGGTTTGATTATTTCTGCTAGCTCACAAACTTGCCAAAAATAAGGCATATACAATAAACAAAGTCAAAAATATTAAAGAAATAACAATTCATTTTATTAAAAAACAAACCAAAAAAAAATTACTGATCAGCAACTTAACCAGGCCTGAATATTAGTATAAATAATTGTTAGTATAATTAACGTATAAAAATTACGAAAAAGTTTATAGTCACGATACGCTGGATGTTCGGATAGCAGCCGCAGGACGGTGATCTTCGTATAGTCAACCGCAGGTCGGCGATGTGCATAGAGAGATAAAGGCAGATAGGCCGAGATGTTCAGTTGTAGAAACAGCGACTCCTAGTTCGCAGGGTAACCGTCCGGTATGAAGTTATCTTCAACACTGACTTAAAACAGGCTCAGGCCTCCTAAAGCCTTGTCCTCTAATACGCAAAGACGTGTTTGTTTACTTTCTCGAGCTGTATAATCCTTCGAACTATTTCCTCTGTCTGTTGATGTATACAATATTTACATACTAATTGCCTCCAGCCAAAACAATCAGAAAAGGAAATAAAATAAATTTATAATTTAAAAATAATTACGATCATAAAAAAATCTTCTCAAATAAAAAAATTAAGTTTAATGAATACCTATTTACTGCCTAAGGGCCCGAACAGACACAATTGAATAAATGATAAGAGTACACAACAATGATATAGGTTGTATAAATAATGTAATCAAATAAATACTTTTATAACAACCTAGCAAAAGTGGTATAATTAGAATTGTTTTTGAAGTATGTTCAAAAATATCACAGGTTTCAAAGATTAAAATAATTGAAAACCGGTTATTGAAGTGATAATTTTAGGGTATCAATGGGAGCAATTGTCATATGATGGGACTATTTTATTGAAATACGTGAGAGCAAGCGATACTTAACATGGCGTACTGGGGGTAAAGTCTACACATCATACGTACAACTCACCTACTATAAGAGAATATTAGTGTATCCACCAATGCCTGCTATATAATATAATAATACAATTGAAGGAATTACACCAACAAGTCACAGCTTAGTGGATATTGAAAGTTTTTTTCCGTCGTTCGAACCGATCACTTGCAGATAAAAAATTAGTTACTAAAATAAAATTAGTTTGGCAGATAGTATGTTTATGTTTTTTGTTTTTTTACGAAACCTTTGAATGAAAATTTTACACCTGAAATATTGGACTTTCAAGCATAATGAACTGTGGTAAGTGATATTGGTAAGTAACTGGCTTATTTCAAGCACTGATCATGCAAGAGCTTTTACTTACAAGAGCAAGTAGCTCAAGTAAAAGATGCAAGTGCTCTTAATTACCTTAATGAAATTATTACCCAAAAAAGTATTCAAATATCAAACCATAAAACACGCATACTTGGACAAAACTAATTAATATTAAAAATTATATTCTGATTTTTTATTAATAGAAGAATATAACAAGACATGTTTATTTTGGTATAGGACTTATGCATTCTTATAAACGATCGTAGGAATTTGTATTCTGCGTTATGTGTTTTGACCTGATTATTGTAGTAATTTTGAATATTGAAATATTGCCAAGGGTACACACTTTTTACTGTTGTCCTATTCTTAAAATGGAATACAATTCTTAACTTTGAAACTAGTATTTTTTGATCAATATTCATATATTTACAATTTATTTAAAGACGTGCTTGCTTAAGTATCATAAACACATAGTATTCATATAACTCTTGTACACAATTTATCAAACTTCAAGAACAATGAGATGTCGCCTTGAACACTGTTGCGTCAATGAGAAAATATAAGTAAATAAAAAACTTAAACTGAAAGTTAATTAGCATTTATTAACCCGAGAGATAATTTATTTCTAATAGATTATAATTATCTACAATTTACAATTCAAAACGTTCAGAGATTGATTTGTTTTAGATGTTAATGACTAGTGCAGTTTAACTGTCGGTGCATAACTTTCTTTAGCGCTTGAACCCACATCCTAGTTACAATCTTTTTATTTTTAACAACGGAAATAAAATTGAGAATATATAAATCAGTACATTTGTTGATGAAAATTTTAGGTCAACCTAAATCCTTTTCCTAACTAAATCTTCTAAATGATTAAAATTTTATTTAAAGTTTTGCTTCACCTTTTTGGGAATATATTCCTCTTAAGCCTCGACACGTAATGCGAAGTCAAGACGACGATATCACTAATTTACCATACTTAATTTCATAATAAAATTTATAGTTGTGAATTAAAAATAATTAATTATTAATTAACCCCTCAATATTTGTCATATGTTTTATTTTGATTTAATCCCTTAGAGGAAAACAAGCTTTTATGCATAAATTCCAGTCTATGTGAACCTGGAGCTGCGGAAAAATTGGGAACACACATTTGAACACAGTTCTGACATCTTTAAATAATTGAAGATATAATAAGAGAGGGAGTCGAAATCTTAACTTCTTCTACTGAAAGCCAATTAGAAAATTTTTTAATACCAACTACGATTAATAATTTTTTATCGAATTATCCTGCTGAATAATATGATTGGATTTGGTGATTTTTTATATAACATTACTGCTTAGCTATGTTACTTTTGTTGGATATTTATTTAAAAATAAACAGTAATTATTTTGGGGACAAAATTATGATCGTTACCACAATTATTTCGACGTCAAGTCAAGTATATTCGAGTCACTTTAGACATATTATTCCTTTAGTTTTAACTTTTTGTTGTTTTCAAACTTATTTGTGTTTGAATTTGATAATTTGAAAATTTGGTTTTTTTAGATTTCAATTGAGTATTTAGATTATTTGTTGAAATATCTAATGAAAAACTGTCTCAATTGTCCTTTCACTGTGTCAGGCTCCTGCCCTTAATAAAATTTTCTATGTATTTCAGTTATTGTACTGGAGGGGACTGTGGCATTAAAGTAGACTTCTATTGTTTTAATTTATTCCTAATTACTTAAACAAAATTACTAACCAAAAAATGTATTAAAATGTCAAACCATAAACCATTCATACTTGGACAAAACAAATTAATATGAAAAATTATATTCATCTTAAATAAGAAATTTTTATAGTGGTATAGGCTTCAGTCCAGGATTTCTTTGGACTTTCCATCGCTTACTCCGAACCGTTTTTAACCAATTTCAAATAAATTTGTGGAATATTTCGAGTTATTTTTAAAGTATTTCATTGTAAAAACTTAAGAAAAATTAACACAACTTCCATTAAGCAAAATATCTTTCAAAAGTACAAATAGTGTCTCCGTTTCCCTACCCGATTAAATAAGAAAGATTACTAAATATTGTTTCATTCCGTAGGAAGAGAAGCATAAAAAATACACCCCCCTCTTACACGTTTTGCAGCTCAATAAATTCTGCCAGCAGTTTGACATGCTGATTGTGCACAAACCACTCCAAACACAAACAATGGTTTAAAAATAACAGATATCTGTTATACTTCCTATATTTAGAACATGGCTGGTGAAAAATCTTTCGACGTTTCTACATTTTTGAAGCTGACCGATTCCTTAGCTTCAACGGAACAGTTTAATTTTGTACTTTTTCTTTCTTCGTTACACACTTCACTCGTTATATTTTTTTGAACACAAGGCTCTCGCTAAAAATGGTTATGTCAAAAATTTTTCGACTAGGTCAGAATTTTCATTGTCATGTTTTAGTGCGTTTGATAGGATAACCTAGAAAAATCCTACCTCTATCAACGTAAACCGAAATTTTTGGTTAGTCGCATTAAAGGGTTAAAAAAAAAAGTACACTTTTTCTATTATCGAGAAAATTATATTGATTTCATTTTCTTAAGAGGAACTTTTTTTTAGAAACTTATGCTTCATTTTCTTATACATTTTTTTCATTGTAATGATAATTAAAATTAATTTTAATTTTAGCTCAAATACAATGTTTGAATTTCAAAAGCCGATTCACAATAATAATTATTTTCAAGATATAATTGTTGTATAACAGTAGTAGTTGTGATTATTATTATATTATATATTAATTATTCTGGTTCGTTCACGAATTCTTAAATGATTTAATATTGATATAATTTTTACTGGCCTTTTTATTTGATTTTTTATACTCAGTCAGGAGTACAAAGTTTGTTACGTTCCTAACTATTTCAATGTATAAATTTACGGGTATTAAAAACGGATTTCTAATTGTTAGAAAATAGGCTCAAAAATTGAATTTTCCATTCAAAATGTATAATTAAAATTTAATTTAATATAATTTAAATTTCCTTCTTTGAATATTTTATTCTATTGAATAGAGCCTTCACTGGTAATAATAGTAAAGTAACTTGGATTTATGATGTCAGAATGTGTGTGATAGCATTTCTTTAGATTCCAAGTGGATAATTCCAGATCGAATTTTTAAAATTACTAAAAGTATTTTTGTATGTTTTTTTAATATTTATTTTGGATGACTTGAACGATTCCACAATAAAAAATCATATCGTTCAATCTTTTGTATTTTATTGTAATATATACCATTATACTAATTACCAATATATTTTTAGCGTTTATATTATATAAATGGTGACAGAGGTGGACTATTGGCAAAAATTGACTACCTTTTGCGATCTGAGTTAGAGACGTCGTGAGAGGTTTGGCGATAGGACGTCCGCCCTGGGTCGAGGCAGTGAGGGGACTGAAGCTCCTTCACCCCCTCCACCTACCACCTTGTAGGTGTCCCATAGCCCTGTTCGTTCCATATACACAGGCAGTACATAGACGTGGATCTACGCTTTGACAATCTCTCCATTATATTTCAGCTCAATAGTTGGGTTGTGACCCTCCAGGAAGGAACAGTATATGTTTTTCTGCGTAGCTCAACAGCAGGTGTTTTCCCAAGTGACCATTGGAAAAACAAGCTTGCTTGGAAAACACAGTATCCGTGTCGGGAATGGAAAAAAAACAGCTGTGTGATTGATGTTTGTTTAGAATATTTTTCTTGTTTGGAATATACTTAGTTTTCCGGTGAGTATATTATTATTATTGTAACTGAGCTGGTGGATGTGTTGTGATTTCAAATAATGTTAAAACATATCAAATAGTTAAACAGAATCAAATTTATTAATGGTAAACGTTTATCTACATATTATCTATGTTTTTGCATCATGAAAGGTCATATAGCCTAAGTTATATCTTCAAAGCTTATTTCCATCCTTAATTATCAATTAATTTTTATTTAGTTGAATCATTGTTTATCACTTTATCACCTTTTTTAATTCTTTCATTGTCATATCCTTTCATCGCTTTATCTGATCATTGTCACAAACTAGCAGACCTATTTTCATCGCAGCATAGATTCTGTTACATTAAGGTTCTTTAAAATACCTATTTTCTTTCGATTATTCAAGCCTATCGACTGTTTTATATTTGTATCGTTACATTAACTATGCATAGTACTGAATAGCTCTTTTTGCATCAATTATTTATCCCCCCGCATCCTTCAAGGCAATTCCAACTTCAAGCTGTTGAAATGGCGGAATGCACGGAGCGCTACCCACGTCCCACTCTCTGGCCGTTTTGTCTGACCGTGTGGATCTGAGCGAGGTCAAGAGAGCCACAAACGCTCAGGTCATGAGAGGGATGATTGCCAGTGCAAAGACCCCATGACATATTTTTTCATTTACTATACATCACGATGCCAACGCCGTTTCGGGGGGAGGGGGTTTACATGAGTTTTTTGGAAGATCGGAAATATGGAATTTAAAGAGTAATAAAGGTATAAGAACAAGGACAGTTGACACATGGACAAAATCACAGACTTTGAAGAAGTGATTTTGTAATGTAGAAAGGAGTATTGACTAGGAAGGTAGTTCTGAAGACTTTGGATTGGACTGTTTGTAATCGTTTGATGCTTTATGGTGTGTATGTCTCCCAAATCAGTAATCAAAAATCTAGCACACTCGGCGAAAGCCACACCCCCTCATCCCCTCCACAACCCACCTTTTACTTGATGCTAATGCCTAGACTGACGCCTTTTGTTCCAGTGTTATCTGACTCGCAGAGGGGCTTGAGAGGAGGCAGTCTATCTCCCCATCACTTTACTCGTCTGTTAAGGACAATACTCTCGTCGTGCCGGGTTTAGCTGCAACTTTAATCGACTAAAGCTTTATCAAAACTGCTCATTAATAATCTTTAGTCACCTTTACTAAATTGGCATGTTTCCTAGACAAGAAAACCCAATAAATCCATGGATGTGCTGCTCACGAAATATTCGTAATTTTATAACAAATTACATTGTATTACAAAATACATTTTTGTATCAGTGGGTTCTATTTTTGCATGTATATTTCAGGTTATCTGCGTTTAATCTCCGGTTGTCGTTATTTAAAAAAAAAAAAACCTGAAAGAGAATCCATTCGGTGGGTTGTTATAAATTTATAATTTTACAAATAGTTTTCACATTTATCACTAAAACATAGTAAAATATGTGTTCATAATTAATGTAAAAAAATTTTGCTAAACGAAAAATCATTCATAATGAAGTAAAAAAAACCACTATTTTGTTAGTGTAAATTAGCACAAATGAGAGGCTGTACCGTAGTGTATACTTTGTTTGTATAGTTAGCGGGATAAGAATTGAAGTCCTAATGTCGGTATTGATTCTTATGTTTTGTTTAACTATTACGACACTAAGGACAAACTGTTTTTAATGTAAAGATTTGGCCGAAGGGTCAATTAGTATCAAAGCTTTATAAAATATTATTTAAAAAAATATACAGCTACTGTATATTGACGCTGTTAGTAAAATAAAACAAAATAACTGAATCACAAACAATTCATTAAACAGCCACGGGATTTTCCTCTCTCCCGCTGATTTGAAAACGTTTTGTATGACAGCTTTTGGTTTAAAAATTATTCTTTTCGGTCCACTTCTTTTGCCGTTCATGTATTTACTTAGTTTTTGGAAAAGTTATGTATTTCAGAAAAAAAAAAACATTTGTAAAGAAAAATATGCTGGTAAATGTTTAAGAAGATACTGGTGGATTACTGTTGTACACTGAAGAGAGAGAGAGAGAGAGAGAGAGAGAGAGAGAGAGAGAGAGAGAGAGAGAGAGAGAGAGAGAGAGAGAGAGAGATTCGTCAGTCTGTTTGGCCAGTGTTCCAAGCCACCCATGAGGTCCTGACCACGGCTTCGTTACCTTTTTGTTTACAGTGGAAAGGTATCGCCCCACTCACTGCAAGGAGTTTGATGCAACCTGCAGAGACTGAAGCCCTACGAAAACCACTCTTTAATAATTAGCGAAACCTCTATTATATAGAAATATAAGTCATCAATAAGTGATATTTTTTCCTTCTCGTTGATTATGAAACATTTCTATATAATAACTGTGGCACTAAGAATTAATCATTGTGTCCACCTGTATAAAGTTTTTGGCAAAGGAGCTATTTGTATATTTTATATACCGATAGCTCCTAGTAAATCTTACAGGTTAAAAACTAGCCAAGAGGACTAGTAACCTCTCTTATTATTTGATTATATTAACATTTAAAAATATAGTCATAGAGAAAAAAAACGACTGAAAGTGATGGCACTCAGTAGACTTTTTGTACTAAAGGAAGTGAGTCTAATTATATAATGAAAGGTAAAAGGGTACCAGTGAGCTGTATGGCCGACCTTCACAAAAGGTTTACCTATATATAATATTGAGGTTTACTTATATATAAAAACAAATTTGTTATCGATCACAAGCTCGAGTTTTATGTCAAATTTAAGAAGCGATGTTTTCCTATAGACTACTTGCGGCCATAGGACTCACCAGTACCACCGAATATAACTTAAAGAAAATGCTAATACTTACTCTATCAGAAATACTTACGGTTAACTGCTCAATGTTCTTTTGGCATATGATTTTGGGATGCACGTTTTCTTTTTTCCGATAGGTCCATGTTACCGACAAAAACCTATTTAAGAATTTATTTTTTTTGACATTAGCTATTGTATTTTAGAATTATGAAAAAAAAAGTGTGAAATCATGGAAACATCATTTTCGTAATATATTAACTTACTTTAGATTTTAATATATGTATTCATCTTACAACAGCTAAGTAAACATTGAGAGAGAGTTATAGAGGGGGGGGGGCATTCAGTTCTCAGACTAAATAAAAAAAAAAGCTCGGAATTTCTGCGTTTTATTGGCAGGTAGATTTCTGCGCGCAGCGAATGAGAGGTGGACTTTTAGGACTAATCAGGAAGGCCGTTACTCTACGAATGCTTTATTATTTTTGTTTTAACAATAAACCCCGCTATGAATAGAAAGATTTGAATATTTGAGGCATTCAGAGGCTGATGGAAGAGAGAGAGAAGAGAGGAGAGGGAGAGAGGGAGAGAGAGAGAGTGAGAGAGAGAGAGAGAGAGAGAGAGAGAGAGAGAGAGAGAGAGAGAGAGAGAGAGAGAGAGAGAGAGAGAGAGAGAGAGAGAGAGAGAGAGAGAGAGAGAGAGAGAGAGAGAGAGAGAGAGAGAGAGAGAGAGGCAGCCGATGAAAATGTCTGATGCAAAAAAAAAACTTCACGATAACCAGACATTTTTCATTTGTTCAAATTCAAATAAGCTTTAAAAAAAAGTCATGTTAATTACAAATAAATATATTTCACTCATAAAAGTTTCAAATTTTTTGGTTTTTATTTGAACTTCATTTTTCACAAAAATAAATCCTGATTGAATTTTTCGGGCTTTAGATTTTTTTCTTCTTCATAGCCCCTTTAAATTTACAGACAACTATAGATCCTCAGGCGAATCTATCATATTTACAAATTATTTCCTGTAGAGTCGCTACATTATATACAGGTTTTGTTTTTTATATATTTATATGATGCACATTATACGTGACTGGTCTGAACTGACTCTAATAAACGTGATGGGGCTCACCTTTTTGATCAAACTTAAAACTAACTTACAGGCTAACTCTTAACCTACTTTTTCCCCTACAGTCTGTTGCCATCGTTGCGGGAGGGGTAATGGGGTCATAGTGTTAAACACTGGGTTTGTGGGGTGCTGCAGCTAGTCCAAAAACTCGATGGGTCTCCGGCGGATGAACTCACCCAACGACGGGACACCAAGCAACCAGTGCAGGTCAGCGTTCTTCAACCTCTCGAAAGAGGTATTGTTGGACCACTTTGCGCATGATCCCATTCTGGAAAAGTTAGAGACATCTGGCTGCAATGTCAGTCAAGTGGGTAAATAGCGGGGTAACGTACAGCAGAGCTGGCCGGAGGACACATTTATAGATCATCACTTTGAGACGCAGCGTTATAGGTTGGGTGAAGTTAGCAAGTAAGACCTGTGACGTACTTTTTCTATTTTATTACTTAAATGAGTAGAGAAATGGAGATACCTATCCATTTTTTTATTAGAGCTGGGCACAGTTGAAAACATAAGAATAAAACAAAACATTCCACTGAACAAATTAAAATTTTTAATTCATAAAACATTTGCAAAGCGTATTGATTATTTATAAATAAATTGAATGACGGAGACCGCTTCACGAAATAAAGTACTAGTATTTATCAATAATATCGTTAGATTTCATCCAAGGACAGGATCTCTCTTGTTACACCAGGTAACTGTGACTTGAAATCGGAAAATTTCGTTCTTATTCAGCAGGGATGTCACTTAAAAATAATTAGTCGTGACCAGTTCTATCCTAGTGCTCAAGAGTTAATTAATTAAGCAAACTAGGAAATAGGTAAATATTTTTTTCAGTCGGAATTTTGAAATGAATTTAGTATGTACAAACAAATGTTGCAACAATTTTAAATAATTTTTCTCAAAAAAAAAGCTATTATACCCATGGCGGGATATTAAATAAATTCCATGGCAGAAAACCTGCAAAGAAATAAGACTCATCAAAGATGCCGCTATGGTTGAGGGATTAATTAATCAATTAGCCGGTGATAATTAATTTCAGGTTTATTAACAGGATACACTACTTCATTATTCTATAACATACTCATTTTCTCTTAGGAGGTTGGGTGGACTTGTACCTAACCAATCCCTCTTAGAAAAAATCCGGAAACGAACCAGAAATAAGTCGTGCCAGCCACAGATCCACGGGGGCAGTCACATTCACCATTTCATGATAAAAAAAGACAAATAATAATATAGTTAATGAACTATGTTCAAGTATTTCTCTACACCTGTCTGAAAATTGTGGAGATTAGACCGTCTCTGCAGTAACAATGATCAATTATGAATATTCGAGTATAGTTGTAATAGTTTTACGTAATTTAGTGACCAGTTAAATAATCTTGCAGAAGAGAGTCTTTTAAAAAACTTTATTACGAATAACAATCAAAACACTGGTATATATATACAGATATTAATCATATACAGCGTTAGAACATACTGAATAGTGAATGCTTAAGCCCAAGTGAGGGTGTCTTGGCCCTAAGCAGGTAGAAAAGGGTATGATTTTAGGGAACAGGAAGGGGTTAAAAGACAAAAAAAAGGGGACCATAAGTCACAACTTAGGTACACGTTTCTACTAAAGATAACGATAAGTCTACTAAAAATTGAATTCTTAATTAAAGATAAGTAAGATATAACGAGTATTATATAACTGACCAATCAGAAAACTAACGTACTGACAGCTCATCCTGAGGTGTTTATAAGGACAAAACTGGATAAGAAAAATGTTCCTTTCAATTCACGCAATTCCTCTGCGTTAGCGAATTAGCGAGAGAAGGCACAAAGGGCCCTCCCTTGTTACTCACATTGCTTTCGAAACATATTTCTTACTTAAATAACAGTCGCTGAGATAATAATAATAAATATTGTATTATCTGCATAAATTAGTTCCTATAGACTAACTGCTAGGATCGTCTGTCGTAGGGGGCCCGTCTCGTTGACCCGGCCACTGCCTGGCGGGAGTCAAGAAACAGATAAATGTATAATAATAAGAATAAACCTCTAGTCTTTGACCTTTGCTGGCGGCCTAGTCGGCAGACCGCTTTATTCGTATTAATTTATTTATCCTCAGAATTTCTGCCTTATACAGGCAGGTTATTCCTGCCTACAGCGAATGAGAGAGGGTTTTATTTCGGCTAATCACGGGGCTACTACGCCTGCGCCCCTAGTTAGCTCCAGCAGTGTCGGGATCGTGAACTAGCTCCCTCTCTCTAAACTGACGCCGAAGATTTATTGATAAAATATGGAAAGGTAGGCGGGTGTTATTTGGTCCGTGAAGAGGGTAACTTCTATTTATTCGTAGTGAAGAAGTTGGCGCAACATGGTCTATGATAGGCAAGTAGTTGGACAGTACTCTGAGTATGTAACTTTTTTTTTTTTATTAACCTAAGCCAATTTTTAATTTAAACCACTCTCAAATAACCCTTGAGTTCTGGCAATTTATCCCTTTTTGACATTGAAATATAAAATGATACACAGATGACTCCGAAACATCAAAAATACTGTCAAATATTTATCAAAACTTGGTTGAATGCAATGTTTACTAGGAGCATATTTTAGTTATAAAAATAACTTTAATAATATATTTTCCTCATTCTTGTTTGACTCACAGATATTTAATCTAGATAAGGCTAAAATTGATGCCTCAATGTCGGTAAATAAAACTAAATTATAATTGGGAAAGTGTTTTATTTCTTCTCAATTGTCAGTTCCTGTGTTTGTTGGTAATATTCAATGTTACCAAGGATCCTTAACCGTTTAGTGGTATAATGCTAAGATAATAATAAGAATATTATAATGTCATAAGGAGAAGGGGCTTGAGCAGAACTGTATACCTTTCTCGTGACTTCACGGAACTCACTGATGGTTCCCTGTTATTTTTAAGTAAGCAATCGCTTCCCTCCAAGACCTCCCTACGTATCCGAATCTTACCCTTTTCTTATGCATATATGTCTCAGCTTTAGCCCCAGACCCCACTTGTGCCAAGACATTCCACCCAGTATGCTCTAACTGATCTTTTAATATTTGTATATACCATTATTTTGATTGTACTTCATAATAAAACTTTTCTTTATTTTCTTTTAAAAGACTCTCCTCTAAAAAGAATATTTAACTGTTTAAATCTGTCTGTATAAGGAAAGGATAAGCTTCTGTATCCTTTTCTTATACATATATGTCTCAGCTTTAGCCCCAGACCCCACTTGTGCCAAGACATTCCACCCAGTATGCTCTAACTGATCTTTTAATATTTGTATATACCAGTATTTTGATTGTACTTCATAATAAAACTTTTCTTTATTTTCTTTTAAAAGACTCTCCTCTAAAAAGAAAATTTAACTGTTTAAATCTGTCTGCGTAAGGAAAGGATAAGCTTCTGTATCCTTTTCTTAAACATATATGTCTCAGCTTTAGCCCCAGACCCCACTTATGCCAAGACATTCCACCCAGTATGCTCTAACTGATCTTTTAATATTTGTATATACCAGTATTTTGATTGTACTTCATAATAAAACTTTTCTTTATTTTCTTTTAAAAGACTCTCCTCTAAAAAAAATATTTAACTGTTTAAATCTGTCTGTATAAGGAAAGGATAAGCTTCTGTATCCTTTTCTTATACATATATGTCTCAGCTTTAGCCCCAGACCCCACTTGTGCCAAGACATTCCACCCAGTATGCTCTAACTGATCTTTTAATATTTGTATATACCAGTATTTTGATTTTACTTCATAATAAAACTTTTCTTTATTTTCTTTTAAAAGACTCTCCTCTAAAAAGAATATTTAACTGTTTAAATCTGTCTGCGTAAGGAAAGGATAAGCTTCTGTATCCTTTTCTTATACATATATGTCTCAGCTTTAGCCCCAGACCCCACTATTCGTCCCTAGACTGACTAAATGATCTCTTAATATTTGTATATACCAGTGTTTTGATTATACTTCATAATAAAACTTTTCTTTCTCTTAATAAATATTATTTAACTGTTTGATGCTTGTTTTAGTTTTTATGTGACAATTAAATAGACGAAACAAGGGGGATGATTTTATATATATATACACATATGTATAAATTTATTTATTTCATAATTTAGAATAGGTAGTATAAAAAAAAAACTAAAATTCCAGGGGAAAATCAACCACTTCCAGAACCAAACCCACTTAACTGGGTCCTTCTTAGGCACGAAAATTTAATAACGGATTGGATCTTCTGTTTTTATTCGTTTAGTTTCCTCGTCAGCTGATATTTAATTTTCTAATTCAGCTGTTTCCTTATAACGAATTAAAGCTAATAGTTTCCTTTCTGATAGTCACAATTTATTTCCTGCTAAATTCATAAATGAACTAATGTATTATCAACAAGTCAAAAGAAGGACTCTCTACTTATTTAATATGGTACATAAATAATAATAGAATATACCACACCAATAATATTCACTATCCCTGTTGCTGAATCCTTGAAAAAAAATAGTCTGGTAGAGTCTATTTGAGCTAAGGGAAACTCGGAGTAATGATTTTTAGGTACAAAAAGAACCAAACTAAAATAACTTACAGAAGGAAATTTCACATGTCATTTTATACACAACCAACCAAATGTCGTCTGCTCACCCCACTTCAAAATGTATACCTAAGACCGGCCCTAGGTTTTTCTGAGCGGAAACTGTCTGCAAGATATAATTTTCCCTACTCCCAACCTCTTAAGAAAACTTAATTTCTTAATAAAAGAAATAATTTGGTATTACTCGTAAGGGATAGAGTCAGTGAGCCAATCACAGCGCCCGACCGGCGGACCCCCACCCAAACTTCCATATATACCTCCTACCACTAGGTTTCGGCGATCATTCGTCGCACCAGAGGCAACAGAGCACCAGGAGATGGCAACGTCCAGAACATCCTTCTGAAACAGCTACCACGGAAGGGGATATCCCACATAGTTAACATCTTAAACTCCTCACTGCGACTACACTATTTTCCCCAGACGTGGAAGCATGCCGTTGTCGTCCCACTGTTGAAACCGGCCAAGAATGGGTATGAGCCAGCTCACTACAGGCCCATCAGTCTGCTGACCCAGTAGTCAAAAATCTACGAGAGGATTCTCTACGATCATCTCACCAGGCAATGTGACGCTCAAGACATCATTCCACCTCAACAGACCGGCTTCACCAAAGGACTTAGCTCGGACTGCAACCTTGTAAAACTGCAGCGGCACGTTGCCACGAACATGCACCACAACAGAGTCACTGCGATGATCTCCCTTGACTGCACGAAGGCATTTGACTCTGTAGATCATCGTACACTCCTGCGACGCCTGAACGAGCACGACTTTCCTGCGCAACTCCAGAACATCATGTCCTCCTACCTAGCGGGCAGAACATTTTCTGTGCGAATAAGAGCCGTCCTAACCACCAGAAGAGATTTCGTGGTCGGAGTTCCCCAAGGGTCGGTGCTGGGACCCCTACTCTTCACCATATACACCGCGCATATAGTAGGAGCTTCATACTCCAATTGTGAGGTAGCGGCATATGCGGACGACATAGGATTCTACAGCACCAGCCTCAACCCAACGATAGCTCTAAAGGCTGCAGAGGGCGCTAGCCAATTAATCGCCGACAGGCTGCGAGCTGTCCACATTGAAGTGACTCAGGGGATCATCTTCTCTTTCCAGCATGGGAAAAAGAAGCGTCCACCCAGCTTTACCATAGACGGGACTCAATATAAATTAGCCAACAGCATGTGCTACCTGGGCATCAACCTAGGCAGGCACATGACGTTCGGCACACACGGACACACATGGCAAAAGAAATTAAAACGAGTCCGCAGAACTTACTACTCTCTCCAGCATCTCATCACCAGCCAGGCCATATCCCTTCGACTGAAACTCCTCATATACAAGAGCGTCCTGAGGCCAGCTCTACTGTTTGGGACACCACTCTTTAGATTCCTACATGCCAGCACCATAACTCGACTCCAGAGCTTCCAGAACAGCATCCTGCGAACGGCACTGTTGCATACCCCTTTTCGTGAAATGAAGGCTTCCGACATGCACGAAAAGTTCGAGCTCCCCACTATCACCGAAGCCATCAGACGACATCACATCAAGTTCTTCGACTCGATAAAGCACAGTCTAAACCCTCTCTTCCGAGACATGACACCACCACCGCTACCGGCACGATGGCAACTCACATGATCGAGTAAAGCAGAAGAAATGGTTGACATCACGGTGCTTGGCCCACCAACAACAAGCCTCTAAGGGGCACCCTCACTGATATCAGACTAACTACGACTGCACTACATGCCTAGAGAAGACTCTAGGCCCAGCCACCAGTGGACTCTCACCACTGTACCGTAACAATCAACCTCCACCGAGGATTCCCACACTCCTTACTCCTCTCAACCCACCTTTAAGCAGGTCCTCCTAGTACAAGGATCCGATCACCCTAAATATTTTATATTTCTCCCTCATCCTAAAATTCTAACTAGACAGCTTAGAAAAAAAAAAAAAAAAAAAAATTACTCGTAAAATGTACAATTATAATATATGACTACTAACTAGGTTGGATTGAATAATTAGTTTATATGGCAGAGACTGAAATTATTTTTCTGGGTGAAACATTCCAAACCATAAATAGGTCCACAATAGGATTTCTCAAAAATTTATCGTCAATATTGCCCTCAACACTTGAAATTTCTCTATGAATCATCTTTTAAGTCCTCTTCCCAAATTTTGAAGTTAGATCTTCTCAAAATTGTGTACTTTAATCATAATTTGTTTTAAGATAACATCTCCACTTCTTCAATTGTTTTCTGTAAAGTGTTTTAATTCACAGCTATTTGACGAAGAGGAGAACAGTGGAATTTTGTCTTACTTTTCCCTATTTCACGATTTTCAGAATCATTATTAAATTCCAATTTTCGTAAACATTCAACTGTATTAGTAAAACTGGCAGCTTTTGTGACTTCCACATTTTTTATTCCACTATCTTTTGTATTAAGTCCTGCCCACATATCTTCAGATCTGTCTTCAATCTTCTGCTTCAGTTAAATACACTTTGTACAGGAGAGTCTATTAAAAGAAAAGCTTTATTATGAAGTACAATCAAAACACTGGTATTTACAAGCATTAAGAGATCAGTTAGAACATACTGGGTGGAATGTTTAGGCACAAGTGGGGTCTGGGGCTAAAGCTAAGACATATATATGTATAAAAAAAGGATAAGATTCTGGGAAGTAGGCAGGTCTTGGAAGGATGCGGTTTCGCGAATTATTTTACTATATTTTAGAGACCTTCACTATCGGAAATATCTTCTCCTACTTATATAAAAATAAATAAAATATTTATTGCTTAAACTTACTTCATTTTTTACAGCAGTTTGTAAAATCATCTAAGCGAATAATACTACCTGTATTTGAATTTTTACATATCATTTGCTGTTATGCTATTTTACTTAAAGATCAGAATCTCGATTGAAGTAAGTGATTTGGAGACATCTAGAAGTTAAATAATCTTTGTAGAGGAGAGTATTTTAAAAGAAAAGAAAGAAAAGCTTTATTATGAAGTACAAGCTAAACATTGGTATATACTATATATTAAGAGATCAGTTAGAACATACTGGGTGGAATGTCTAGGCACAAGTGGGGTCTGTGGCTGAAGCTGAGACATATATGTATAAGAAAAGGGTAAGATTCGGATACGTAGGGAGGTCTAGGAGGGAAGCGCTTGCATACTTAAAAATAGCAGGGAACCATCAGTGACTTACATGAAGTCATGGGGCAGGTATACAGTTCTGATCAAGCCCCTTATACTTGTTCTTAACATTATAAAAGTTAGAGACTGAAAATTCTCATTCAAAACAGTTCAATTTGTGATATAAAATGTCTTGGTGATTTGAAATTCTTGACTTTAAGATAAGGAACTAAAGTTTAAGAGAGATCAAATACCATTTTCAGTGTCCCAGCCCAACAGGTTGACGTTGATGTAAATGAATAAATGACAATAGATTTTAGTAATAAATTATTCCCATTAAATCTTGTACTCTTGCAAATACAATTAGAAAAAAAAGCTATTTAGAATGAAAATTTTAAATCCATAGAGTTCTCTAGTAGTGAAACGAACGAACTATAAATAAACCGACATCCAGCTTGGATTCCACTCTTGTCGGACTGATCTGGATAGCCCCTTGTAAACAAATCCTTTGTGATAGATGACTAGACCTCCTGATCCTCACCAAACCTTTTTGTTTTTTCCTAATTGGAATCTCATTTCGAGCAAGTATTATTTTCAGCAGCTCCCAAACCTAAATCTTCGGCTGTCACTTCATTGGACTAATCGCCATGAATTTATTTTCATAGTAAATCATTACGCCATTACGATTAGCCCAAAAATTAAAAAACAACTGTATGTTTTCTAAATTATATATAATACTACAATGATGAATGTTTAATGTTTAACTATATTTGTAAAATCCTTTCCATCAAAAGTCCTGAGAACAATAGTAAATGCCCCTTATTAATTCCCCTTATTACGTCAGTAACAAAACCCTTCATAACGATCTCAATATACCTTACATTCTCGAACTCATCCCTTCCGAGTTCATGAAGTTCCATAGTAACCTATCCAACCAGCCTAATCCCCTAGCACAGTCATTGTACTGCACCACTCATCCCTATAATCCTCCTCGGAGACTAAAACGGCAGTGGCCTCGTTACCTGCTATATAAATGCGTAACAGTGGGAGTTCTGGCAATAGCCAGTTTCTACAACCATGTCCTGAGCGTATGTGGCTCTCACGCTCTTGGTCAGCCTCCGCTGGCTCTTATCTGGGGACGTGGTTGATAGATGAGTGTGGGGGACTTCTCAAGACTCCGCTTCCTCTTTCGCATGCGAGGGAGGTGACAACCATGTGGATTTAGGAGGCCATGGCCTCTGGGATGTTTGTAAATACTTTATAAATGAGTGAGTGAATGAAAATTGTAAATATAGTATGAATGAGATCATTTATCACAATTACCCATTGCCTTATAAGGTAGATTGTAATTTTATCACAATAAAGTTGTTGTTAGAAAAAAAAAAATATGATAGGTGGTGAAATTTCTATTTCCAAAGTTAGTAAGTACCTCACAGTAAATTACAATTCTACTCTGCTAAATATAGCTTACTTCCATACAATATCGGAGAACCAACAAAATTTGGCCTTTAATAGGGGAGTACTTTAATATGTTTTATTTAAGTCTGTAGTATGAGGTATAATTTTTTGGAAAAATGTATTATTTAATACAGCTCTAAAATCATCCATAGATTGAAGCACGCCACCTCCAGAGACTGAAACGGCAGTGGCCTCGTGACCTGCTATAAACGCGTGACAGTGGGAGTCCTGGCAATGGCCAGTCTCTCCAATCATGTCCTGAGCGTCTGTGGCTCTCGCGCTCTTGGTCAGCATCCACTGGCTAGTATCCGGTGACGCGGCTGACGGAGGAGCGTGGGGGACTTCCCAAGACTCCGCTTTCTCTTTGCGGTGGATTTGGGAGGTCTCTGGGCTGTCTGTAAATATTGTATGAATGAGCGAGTGAACGATGAACTGTAAATATTGTATGAATGAGAGCATATATCTTAATTACTTATTGCCTTATAAAGGCAGATTGTAAATATTGCACAATAAAGGAATTATAGATTTATAGATTGAAGCACGCAGACTAAATCGTTATTGGCATATTGAGTGCCCCATTTTAAAAGTGTCATGAACGAAACAATGTATCACAATTATTCATTGCTCTACAAGTCATAACTAAACTTTTCAAATTAAATTATTATTATTAATTAATTATGATTTGTTTTGAGAAAGAAGATTTTGTTCTGGTATTTATAATCGTTAATAATTAATGGATTGAGCCCGATCCCTTCCCAATGCCTAGAGGGACAGGATAGGTCAGTGAATTCCCCCCCCCCTCCACGAGTAGATATAAGGGAGGTCCCAGGATAAAGTTGTTTTTATCTATTAATTATATTTGTTTTACGATGGAAATATATTTATTGAAATAAAGTTACAATCTACCATATTTGGTAATAAGTATTTATAATCCATGTTCTCATTCAACCTATAATAACAGTACATCATTCACTCTCTCATTTTCGGGAATATGTACAAATACTCGTACACACAGCCCAGGGACACCCCCCTCGCATGCGAAAGAGGAAGTGGAGGCTGACCAAGAGTGCAGGAGCCACAGACGCTCTGAACATAATTAGAAACACCATTACCAGTACTCCCTTTAACAAGTAGCAGTAACCCTGGTAGCAGGTCACGACGTTACAACTGTGTAATACAGCTGTATAATGACTATTATAAGGGATTAGGGTGATCTAATTTGTTTTGATGAAATTTCGCGAACTTAAAAAAAATGAGATCAAGAATGTATATTAGGATCGTTATGAAGGCTTCCATATGATTAGCATTGAGATTTTAGGATCTTTTTAGTTTTATACAACAGGGAATTTTCAGTGAGCAGATCGGGATCAGAAGGAAACGAAATGACGCTGGTGAAGGTGATGATGATGGAGTTTGGATTGGATAATGTATTTAAAATGCTGAGGTAAATGATTTTATTTGCGGATTTGCCGATGACGACGTGATAACGTTACTTACCAGGCAGATCGCTGGATTGAGGATGTAAAACAGGGCACAGCATCGCCCGTGTCTTGTTGTCTGATGATTATAAGGAAACTTCCTTCGAGGTCTATGGATTCATTACGAAGTTTGCAGAAGAGGTTCCAATCAGCTACGCCTTGAAGAAATGAGAAAGGAGGAAATTTGTAAATTGGACTTAGTGACACAGTTAGGATCAAAGGACTATGATGAGAGTGGTCATCAAAACGGAATGTTCGATTCAAATTCGTAACGCGTCCTCGTACTCAGTGACCTCACATTTAGGGGAGCTGTAATCAATATATTTTTTTATATTGTGTAAATTTCAAGCAAATTAAAAAAAATAAAATAATTAAAAGCCACAAAAAATATTGAATGCAAAATCAGAACTCCTAAGGAATCCAGGGACCTCCCTTACATCTAGTCGGGGTGGGAGGGGCGGGGGATTCACTGACCTATCCTGTCCTTCTAGACATTAGGAAGGGATCGGGTCAACCCATCAAGCGCGTCACTGGGGACGAGCCAGTAGAGGCTGCCAAGAGCGCGAGAGCCACACACACTCAGGAAATGATTGGAGAAACTGGCCATTGTCAGGACTCCCACTGTTACGTATTTATAGCAGGTCACGAGTCCACTGCCGTTTTAGTCTCCGAGGAGGATTATAGGGATGAGTGGTGCAGTACAATGACTGTGCTAGGGGATTAGGCTGGTTGGATAGGTTACTATGGAACTTCATGAACTCGGAAGGGATGTGTTCAAGAATGTAGGCTTTATTAAGATCATTATGGAGGGTTTTGTTGCTGACGTAATAATGGGCATTTACTATTGTTCTCAGGACTTTTGATTGAAAGGATTGGATGCGCTTCATGTTCGACTCTTTTGCTGTCCCCCATCAGCCCTTTTTTTATTTAAACAATTTTTCTATAAGGCTACGAAAAAAATGAAATGTGAGGAGATATGTTTTCAGAAAATTTTGTTTTTTCTGCTAGTTATCATGTATTATTAATAATCCTCTTTTTTATCAAATTAATTTCCATTTACTTTATTGGAATGTTTTTGGTTGCCGATAAAATGGCTGGTGGAATCCGTAAGCCTCCTTTGTCAGACTTGCAGCCCATAAGTCTTCAAAGGCAATGGGTTTCAGAAGCTGCTTTAGGCCCTACAAGTGGGAGATTAATCCATTTCTCTCTCTTTGGATAAATTCTAAAAGGAGATATATGTTAGCAAACACATCTTCTCTGTGCCACTGCTGCATTGTTGTTATTACCAATGCTATTTTTAGAACCGCTTTATCTTCGGATTTTTACGATCGATAAGGTGTTGCAATAGATTTATATTATCATTAACAAGGTTCAAGGGAATGGTTGTACTTGTATTCCCCACAAATCCTCGAAATATGCAAATCGGGTTTTGGTTAAATCTAATAGCAGGAAGTATGGAAACAAAATCAAACATGAGAAATCTTACGCGAAAAAATTTCAATGTATCATCAAAATAGTTAATTATATTTTTTTAAATATTTTATTAGATAAGAATTTTTTTAGGGAAATCAATTTCCAGTATGTAATGGAATATTTCAGTACCTGTTAATTTTTTTATCACCATTATTATTTCATAATATTGTTTCTTTACTTTCTTAGTGCTAGTACACTCAAACGATACAATTTAGTTCAAAAAATAAAAAAATTATGAAAAAAAAAGTGTATTTTAAACAAGAAAAGCTATTAATTATTTTTGGAACAACAAATATTTGCTATAGTCACTAACACTGCTTGTTACTCTCCCAATGCACGTACAAACCACAATAATCAGATAATTATAGTTATTCACTCGGTTACCTCTGTGCCCGTCAATCATGTTTCTAATTACTTTACTTAGGAATAAGTGAAAATAAAAATGAGATCTTAATACATATTATGTAGACTTCATAATAGAAAATGGTTACTCATCGGCATCTTTTTTTTTCAGTTCAATGTATTGAACCTGACGCCAGTTTTTTGGTTACAGACCGCATAGAGGCACATTATCTGCGCAGTTCTATGAAAAGAAGTTTCTAGTTTACTTTTTAAATTTGAATCTCAAGTTCTCCTCATCAATTTCTAAAATTGGAATGTTCGAGCATTTTAGTACCTGGTTTCATGCAGACGGTCATTCACCGAGTCAGAAATTATTTGAATACCGTGATTTTTTTAATCTGATTTCACTTTTACTAAACATCTAATTAAAAGTGCAATTAATTAATTATTACTATTAATTATTATTAATTAAAATACATTTGAACAGTTTATTATTAACATTACTATTTTTTTATTCTTATTAAAATTATTTTACTGTTTTCCAAACATAGGCAAGTCTCTCATAGACTCTTATACAAGGTATATAACAGTTAAACAACTGATATCTGAGACTCCTTTGTTCGTCATGGTTTCCTCTTTGAGCACGTCCTGGAGGATGTTTGGAGAATCCACACTTGTGTTTATCTTGCCATCCGACTCGTGCTTCAATTTACAGTTTGTGCAAGTAGTTTGTGATACCTTGATAGATTTATATTCAGTAGATAAAGTGAATGTGTAAGTATACTATAATACTTAATTATTATTAGTTAACAGCCAAATAAAATATTAAAAACAACTTTATTATGATAAAATTATAATCTGCCCCATTGGACAATAAGTAATTGTGATAAATGTTTTCATTCATACCATATTTACAATTTTCATTGACTCACTCATTCATACAGTATTTACAAACAGCCCAGAGACCCCCTAATCCCCAAAAGAAGAAGAGAAGCCTTGGGGAGGCTGACTAAGAGCGCGAGAGCCACATACGCTCAGGACATGATTGGCGAAACTGGTCATTGCCTGGACTCTAACTGTCACGTATTTGTAGCAGGTAACGAGGCCACTGCCGTTTCTGTGAGGAAAATTATAGGGATGAGTGGTGCAGTGCAAAATTCATTTACTGAAAAGGTTTGGACCCAAACCAGGGAGGGTTTTGTGTGTGTTTGGCCAAGTGCCTGAAAGTTCAGTTGATCCCGACTAGATACTGAAGATGTCCCGGGCTCAAGGCTCGAACCTACCACAAAGGTTTCTTTGGCTGTTAATTATTTATTCCTAAAATATGAAGTCAACTTCAATTCAGATTCATGTATCATCTTCCAAGCAAGCTTCATGCAAAGCGACGTAATTTTCAGTGAAAATGCCATATAGATCCATATTCTTGCCTCTCCAGGTTTGTCCTACACTTCCACACCAGAGGTCACCAAATCTTTCTCTTGTAGAAAGTCCTTTCCTTAGGGGTTTGTTAGGTCTTACAGGGGTATTATTCAAGCTGAATCAAGTAGCTCTTGAGGGGTCATGTAATTCTTATATGCCACAATAAACCAAAGTAGGAAGCAACCCTTCGTTAATTTTTCAGAGGTGTCCTCAAAGGATTCCTAACACTTCCATTTCCTCATAAAAGGACATCCTGGGACGTTTAACGCTATCTGCTGTGGACAAAAACGTTTTAAATCGCTGGGCTTCATAATGGTTTTAATATACCTTACATTCTCGAACTCATCCCTTCCAAGTTCATGAAATTCCATAGTAACCTATCTAACCACCCTAATTCCCTAGCACAGTCATTGGACTGCACCACTCATCCCTATAATCCTCCTCGGAGACTAAAACGGCAGTGGCCTCGTGACCTGCTATAACTAAGTGATAATGGGAGTTCTGGCAATGGCTAGTTTCTCCAATCCTGTCCTGAGCGTATGTGGTTCTCGCGCTCTTCGTCATCCTCCACTGGTTGGTATCTGGTGACGCGGCTGACGGAGGAGCGTGGGGGGCTTCCCAACACTCCGCTTCCTCTATCCCATGCGCGAGGGGATATGGATTTGGGAGGTCTCTGGGCTTTTTGTAAATACTGCATGAAAAATATTTAATTATCTTTCCGAAATCATTCGTTTAGAACACAATGTGTTTCAATTCATTAAATAATGATCCGCAATCTACATTTATCACGTATAATTATAAGTAGCTATTAATTATATTTAGTAACCTTGTTACTATATAGTAGGAATTCACTTAGCCTCCGCTTTAGTGTCTCTGCATAGGGTTAAGCTGTTAAAGGAGACATATTTTTATTACATGCTTATTGTTAACGTAAATAAAAACGTTGAAAAATATATATAACTATATATAGAGATAGATAACTGCTTGAAATACCTTACATAAATGTGCACATCATATCGATGGCTTCCCTTTCACTAACATAAAACAATTCTGTGTGTAATCGAAGCTAGTAGTGAGCTTTGACAGTCAATAAAGAACAGGCATGCAAGCGGATGCACCCGAGAAAGCAGAGTCGTTTTTGTTTATGACAACTAAAATCTATGGCTTACCTCTAAAACCTTGTAAGTCCAACAACAAAAAATTTCAAAAAACTATAATTCTATAGAAGAGAAATAAAAATTATGAATACATTTTTCTGGTATTTTGAAATATACTAGACATTTGTTGGAAAAATAACACCGCATATTATCAGTTTTTAACTAAACGTGTTGGCATAGTGCACTTACAAGATTTTATGTAGGAACTGAATTGGACATACGAGTTTTTCGATTCGAATATCGATATGATAAACATAATAATGATTCCATTAAGCTATCAACATTAAATAATATTTCTGAACTTCAGGAGCATTTCCTTTCTTTTTCGTCGGTAAAAAAATTAAAGTCCTTGTTGCGAGGGAAGGATAGGATGATTGGAAGACTAAAAAAACAGCAATCCTCCGTCCCTGACCACTGTGCTAAGGTTAAAACGAAATTTTTTTTTTTTAAGTTTCTCCTTCAATATTTTTAAAGCTTATTTTTTTATTCTTACTGAATGCTTAGATAGTGACAATAAGACTACATAAAGCAAGGAATTGAACATTTTTTATAGATACTAGAGTCTATTAGTTAAATAATCTTTGTAGAGGAGAGTCTTTTAAAAGAAAAGAAAGAAAAACTTTATTTTGAAGTACAATCAAAACACTGGTATACAAAAATATTAATAGTTACGTTACTACATACTGGATCGAATTTCTGGGAACAAGCAAGGTCTGGTTTTTTTTTTGGTTTTTTTATTTCAAAATCCCTTTTATTTTATACATTTTTACAAACAGATGAACGAAATTCAATGAACAAGATTTTATAATTTTCTCCTCGTGCTGCATACGCAGATGCATTTGAAGGAGGTAAGATATACAAATAAAATTTCTTTTTGAAGTTAAAAGTCAATAAACAATATACAGGACTAGGTGATGGGGCTTACCTTCGTTTTACTATGTGGGAAACTCACAAACTAGAACCTAAAGACTAAAGCGTTCCTGCCTCGACTGCGACCTGCCATCGATAGGGGAACAGAGCGGGGGTTATCGTGTTAAACACCGGGTTTGTCAAGTACTGTAGTGAGTCAAAAAATTTGATATAAATGAATTCATCCACCGCAGGCAGATCAAATATCTCGTGAAGCTCACTGTTGCTCCGTTGCTCGAATGAAGTATGTCTGACCACTTTTAACAGTATACCGTTTTGGAATTGTTGTCGTATATGTCAGATGACGAAAAAGCGGTGGACCATACAGCAGAGCAGGTCTGGGTACACACTTATATATCATGAGGTTTAGGTGATAGATTGGGGGAAGTCAATAAATGCGTAAGCCGGTAAGACTTCGACTGGGTTTGCTTCAGCTTCCTCGCAAAATGGTTACTAAAACGGAGGTATGAGTTCTAGAGCTGAGAAATATATGTATATATAAGAAAAGGATAAGATTCTGGGAAGTAGGGAGGTATTTGAAGGGTGAGGTTGCTTACTTAAAAATAGCAGGGAACCATCAGTGACTTTCTTGAAGTCACGAAGCAGGTATACAGTTCTGCTCAAGACCATTCCAATTGTTCATAGCATTATAAAACTATTTATATGTTAAAACTATAAATATTGAGAATAGTATTATGAAAGGAAGCAATATTTATACAAAATTCCTTAATTTTTATTATGTATACTTTACAACCAAGTTCCTTCTAGCGATGACTCATTTGCCCAAGGATATTGACTTGGCGGAACCGACTGAAAATCTCCGGAGCTGGAATGAGAGTATTGTTGCTTGTGCTGTTGTGGTAATGTCAAACTCGTTCCGTGGAGGAAGACAAATTGGTTCTTGATATAACTTGGGCTGGTTTCATCTCGTAACTCCAGTTAGGGATTAGAAAACTTCTGGCAACTACTCCGGTCCCGAGTTCGCGGCTCGGTGACTAACTCTTTCCCAGAGCGAGGGCTCTTGCTAGCTACCGGTCCCCTGACTACGATATTAAAACTAAGGCTCCGCTTGCACCTTCGGTATTCATTGGCATGCTCAAAACTAGTTGGACAGCAGCTGTATAATTGCTTACATTTTGATTAAAATTGTGTACATTTCACGAACTGAATCCGGTTTTATCAAGTCCTGTACTGTATATTGATACAACCAAACAATTATTTATAAAAATGATCACGAATAATAATAATATGATAATAAAATGTATTTGGCAAACGATCACAGTCACTGAAAATATCCATACAGAAAATTAAAAAATAAACCAAATACCTTTTGAAATGGGGAGAGATTAAATTCGGTGTGAAAACTCAATTACTTTTGCCCTCACAGCTCCTCATGTAGCCTAAGGAGTGGGAACTTTAAATTGGATCTGAGCTTAAGAGAAACATCCCAAGTTATACCACATTAAAATTTCTTACGCATACTATTCGTTATTATGTCCCAACTTGAGCATATAACGAGCAAT
Source organism: Acanthosoma haemorrhoidale (assembly GCA_930367205.1). Lineage (NCBI taxonomy): Eukaryota > Metazoa > Arthropoda > Insecta > Hemiptera > Acanthosomatidae > Acanthosoma > Acanthosoma haemorrhoidale. The sequence goes on from OV884012.1 coordinate 14,875,740, forward strand.
CCATAGCATGTATAAAAAAATTTTTAAATCAATTAGATAATTTTTATGGTCGCAATAGTAGAACACGCTATGTGTGCATAGAGCAGCAGGTAGAGGAATTTCCTTCTATTTGTTTGAGAACAGAGCCTCATCGATAAAACACTATAGAAACTAAAATGGCCACGTAAAATTGCAAACTAATTCCACTACGCACAGTAATATCTCCCTTCCATTTTGTAGTGACGGTTATGCTTCCTACGAAAACATCAATCACAGAGAAGTGTCTATTTTATGTTGGATACTTTTTTTTCTTAGCTAAAATAACTATTTAAATTCATTTCTCAATTACGTGCGTATTATTTATTACTCAGCGTCAGTCTGGTAAAAATACTATATATTTTTTTTTAGAAAACAGATTCATTTTCGTCCTAACGGTCGGCTTCAAAGCTCTATCACTTTGTCAAGCGATTTTGGTTTTGTTCCACTTTGAGCTGTACAATATTATAATAATAGTTCTTTTTAAATAATTTCTTGAATAAAATGTAGACTAAATCAAGGCTAAAAGCAAGCAAATACAGTAAAATTAAAATAATATACAGTAGCTAGAGAAAAACTATTATTTTTACAGTAGAGTATCTTTACAAGTGCAATAAAATACGCAGTAAAAGCTTTTAAACTAATAATTTGTCAATGGATTAATACCTTGCAATCGGTAACTATCTTTCTTTCCTTTATTGTGCAATATTTACAATCTGCCTTTATAAGGCAATAAGTAATTAAGATATATGCTCTCATTCATACAATATTTACAGTTCATCATTCACTCGCTCATCGGTAACTATCAATTTTTAACTTAAAACTATTTCAATACGTTAAAGTCAAAATTATTATATTAAGTGTGTGGCGGTTCTTAGTATTTAGGGAAATCACCCTATACTATTGCAGATATATTATAAACAGAAGTAAATTATTATAAATCTTTTAGCAATAAAGAAAACGCGGAAGCAAGTAACATGAGACGGGACGACGACTGTCAGTCATAAATTAGAGAGACCCTTACAGCCCAGGCCTGCGGGACCCTTGGCACATGTAAACCACAACAAGCTAAGTGGTTACAGATTACTGAGAATCGGCACGTCCTCACCACATGTTAGGATCTCGCAGGCACTAAGCAACCTTTTTGTTTCAGCCCCTCCGAGGAGGCGTGGGACATATTTAACGGAGGAGGCTAGCCCCGGACGACCAGTCTTTCGCGACCGTTACTCCGTGATACTTGCTTCTGTTCGAACTCTGAAACTTTGACTTATTCTTTATGAATCCTCTGTACCTTTTGAACATAGTGCATTATCGGGGCACCTACCTATCGTAAATGGAGTCAGATATTAACGCCGACCTGGAACGATTGTCCAGGTCACAAACTTGAACAATTCGCACTTGTCACCAGGGCTAGAGTGCTTGGGCACTCCCCTAGTGACATTTCCCGACAAAGTGCAATATTTAACTGCTTTGAATTGACAATTATTGATGCGAAAATAATAAATGAAAATAATTTCAAACGTATAATGTGAGATCAAAGGGTGATTTAAGTTTCTTAAGCTCCATAAACTTCTTCGAACACTGTCAATAATTTTCATCCCATTTAATCTCTATTATTTCTAATTCAAAATAGTATAAATATACCATATCGCTAACTACTTTAAAATTAATTTTGTTTTTTATTTTATCCGTTAAATAGAAAAAAGTCAGATTCGTTTTTGTGTGAGTGTGTGTTTTACTTTTCCTTGTTTTGTTTTTTTATTTTCCTAGTTCGTTGTAAAGACTGTTTTTACTTTAAAATCATGTTGCTTTTCTTCTTATGCCCTCCTTTTTAAGAAAAAAGAAGGTATAGCTTAATTTTTGAAATGCCTAATTTAATTTTAGAGAGCTTACTACAGCTGCCACTCTGGGACAAACTGTTCAACCACCGCATCCATACCGAATAAATAAATACTACAGCCTGCTTCTTCACTTCACTTCACTTCACTTCACTTCTTCACTTCTTTATTGTATCTCTTACTTAATCTTTTTTGTCAGATCCCCCTCCACCTTTCTGATCTGGTTCTTCTTCTTTTTGGCCTTCTGAATTAGGGCCTCTTTTTGTGAAGCACCTCATTTGCACTTCACGAAATTCAGAGAATGGCTGTTTAAATCAGTGGAAATTTAAGATCGGTGCCACGAATGTATCGGGTCCATGACATGCTCAAGAGATCCTGTCTTTTTACGGATCAAAGACATCTTAAAAGGTTTGTGTAGCGACCGCTAACTACATAAGATAAATCACCCTATACTCTATTGTATATATATTGTAACTTGGTTATAATATGATTGGGTACTAACAAGGCCGCCGAGGTATTAATATACCCGGGTTTTGGCCTGTAAATCATTCTCTCGACGGCTCTCTAACTGGTGAACTGCAGCTGCACAGATGTCTCAAAACTTGGCCTTCCCATTTATGAAAACCTCTGGAAGTCTCTTCCTAACCTCGCTATGTTTTAGTCCGGCCTTGTCAGACCCGACACTCTCCTAGTGGGATTCTCTGCCTTCGTCTCGCTAAAACTAGCAGCTCCTTGGGAGAGACCTTTCCCTAGTGGACAACGGTTGTCGTGGCCCTGAAAACTTACCTAGTAGTGTCCCCCACGGCAATCCAGTCTGCCTCTCTCCGGTTCACACTCGCCTTTGGGATCCGGACAGATTTCGCCTACCCTCAGATACCGAGTGTGAATTCGTGGTCATTCCAAGACCACAAAACTACCTACACTATCTACCCTATACCTGAACTTAGTGCATTGTCAGGGCACATACCTATCAAACATGAAACCATTGTCCAGGTCATAGCCTAATCTATCCTCACTTCGTCACCAGGGCTAGGGTGACTAAGTACCCCCGTCGTGACGATCCGACAGTCTGTTTGTATTTTTTAAATAATCCGTCAGTTCTTCTACTTACTGCGTTAAAAAATAAAGTTTATTTATTCCTAAAAAGAAATGTCATAGTCAATGGTCCAATATATACAATATATATATATTATATTAAGTGCCCTCATGTTCTATTCCAAAAATATAATTCCTCAGACTGATGCTTTATATATTGGCATATGTACACCCATCCAGCCCTGTTTCTGGAGGATGTGGCCATGGCCTTTGCAGTAACTGCCACCGAACGATTCCTCCTCCAGGATTGGCAACAGTAATTAATAACGATATCTCTGCAAGCCAACAGGTCCGCCAACTGTAGGTCGCTCCTGTTTACACTTGGCCCTAATAAATTTAAATGAGACAACCGGGGGTAATTCTATTACAGTTTCACTACCCTGCAATAATAACTGGGCGATTACCCGCAACTGTATGTCTAAAGCAGAGAATTTTTTGTTTTATAGTCAGCTAAATAATATTTATGAGAAGAGTCTTTTAAAAGAAACACTGGCATATACAAATATTAAGAGTTACATTACTACATACTTGGTGGAATGTCTAGGCACAAGTGGGGTCGGGGGCTGAAGCTGAGACATATATGTATAAGAAAAGGGTAAGATTAAGGGAATAGGGAGTAAGGGAAGTAAGGAGGGTTGCTTACTTGAAAATAACAGGAACCATCAGTGACTTCATGAAGTCACAAGGGAGTTCTGCTCAGGCCCCTTATAATTTTAGTATTATATATAATATTAGCATTATAAAACTGTTGATGGCTTATATTAGTTATGTCCAAAATAAAATCATTGCAATAACACCGCTGGGTTAGGTAATGGCGACCAGAGTGACGTTGGACCGTAGTTGAGTGGTAGCCTGGCAGGTGTTAGGCAAAAAACCTCTTAAGTAAAGTACCTAATTTATTATCATAAGGCTGGGTGAACCCTAACCAAAACAATTAGTGAAGAAAAAAAAGCAGTAACACGTCATTAAGTGATGATGATACTAATAAATCCCTCTTGATTGATTTCTTAATTTTGATTTAAGTTTCTTATTATTTATATAAATAAGACTTCCTGAATATAATAAATAAGAAAGAATTCCTGTGAAGTGTATTCCTGAAGGTGAAGGAAGTGGTGGATCGCCCACATCAGTTGGCCCTCCAGGCTGATACTGACAGTTCCGATGCTTTTGTTAAGTCAGTGGTTACAAAAAAACTCTCAAGAGCCCCAATATCTATCAGTTCTTAGCGGGTAAAAATGCTTAGTTTCTTACCACAGGGGAGTCTTACACGTCTTACACGTCCAAAACTGGTTTGGTGACAACGTTATAGTATCAGGCACAGATGAAAAATGTAACATGATGGATGACATTTGGAAAAAAAAAACTTAAAAAAGACTTGGGGCCCCGATTAAGAAAAAACATTAGATTAATCGAATATGCAGTGAAACTTATCAGAACTGAAATAAATGTGTAAGGACTTTTATCTTAGTCCATCAGATCAATACCCGTTTAAAAAAACAAAGCATTTCTTCTTTCTGGTTTATTAAATTTTATGGATAATCAAATTGGACGTAAATGAAATGATCTGAAACAGGTTTTGATTGGTCAGGCTCTAATGCAACCTTGCAGGCCTCGTTGTCTGAAATTTCCCATTCATCTAGCTGTAGGCAGATTCACAGATATTTTGGGTCTTTTTACCTAATTGATGAACTTTGCAGCCTTGGATTCCCTGATAATGAAATGCAGAAATAATTACTCTCTTCACTTCTAAAATGGATGCAATTAACCAAAGCCTTGTACCGTCAGTACCTCAAGTACATTAAGAGCATCTTTTAACAATTTGTTTTTTTTATTTTCTCACAGACAAAATAAAATGGCACGAACCCCGCACTCTTGCACATGAAATTATAAAGAAAGCGAAAATTCCCCTCCACTACATTCAATCCCCTATCACAGCAGCCAAAAATAAACTGAAATTTCATAATTATTCTATATATATAATTCCTTTATTGTGCTAAAATTACAATCTGCCTTGCTAAGCAATAAGTAATTAAGGTATACTAGCATTCATACCATATTTACATTTCACCATTCACTCGCTCATTCATTCAGGACATGATTGGAGAAACTGGCCATTGCCAGGACTCCCACTGTCACTTGATTATAGCAGGTCACAAGGCCACTGCCGTTTCAGTCTCCGAGGAGGATTGTAGGGATGAGTGACGCAGTGCAATGACTGTGCTACAGGATTAGGGTGGCTGGAAAGGCTACTGTGGAATTTCATAAACATCGAAGGGATGAGTTCTAGAATGTAGGGTATATTAAGGTCGTTATGAAGGGTTTTGTTGCTGACATAATAAGGGACATTTACTATTGTTCTCAGGACTTTTGATTGAAAGGATTGGATACGCTTGATGTTCGACTTTTTTGCTGTCCCCCATAGCTCTATCCCGTATGTCCAGATTGGTTTAAGTATAACTTTGTAGATTAGTAGTTTATTTTCTATTGAGAGATGGGATGTCCTTTGAAGTAGTCTGTATAGTTGTCCAAAGCGTCTGTTTAGTTCTTGTCTTTTTAGTCTCGTATGTGGGTTCCAGGTCAGTCGTTTGTCGAGATGGAAGCCTAAGTACCTTACTGTCTCGGATACAGTTTCGTGTATTTTGGCATGTTAACGACTATTCGTTGAGTGTGTGTGGAGTCATCACGCTGTTCACAGGAAGGCCGGTGGAGTGCTACAAGATCTAGTTGTAACAGTGTCTTGTTAGCACACTGTTGCTGTCTCTTCATGGCAGTGATGATGGAGGAGTCCATGGCGTGTTGCTTGCTTAAGTTTCTCAAATTATTTATGCTCAGTCGTTACCGATCTTCTTTGCTTAGCTATGGTATTTGTAAGCCTTTCTTAGAGAGTAACGAATCTGTGACTTTCAGAACCATCTTTCAGAAATTCGTTGCTTCCTTATTAATTTCTTGTCCTTTGACTGTTATTTTTAGATCCTACAGACAATTTTCCTATGATAAACTGCTCCTTATTCTTCCCTTATTCCCTTCTCAGTTTCTTTCCTTATCTGCGTGTCTTGCGTAATGAAAGCACATTATTAAAATTTTCTCACCAGGGAACAATATATTAAATTATTTCCAACAAAAAGACTTCTTGCTGTTTTGACCGAAAATACTTTATTTTATTCGTCAAACCACCACAATAAATTACATTTTTCGAAAATTAAAAAAAATCTAAAAGTATTCACATAAAAAATAAACAATTTAAACCGGCTTGGGACCTATTAAATACACTATTTTTTACCACCGAACCATCAGTTTTTTAAATATCTTTGAAATCAGTTTCTGTTTACCATTTTTTATGAATCCTAAACCATGGAGAAAAATTATAGCTTAGTTATTCACTAACATGAAACAATTCTGTGTGTAATCGAAGCTAGTGAGTGAGCTTTGACAGTCAATAAAGAACGGGCATGCAAACAGACGCGCTCGAGAAAGCATAATGGTTTTAGGTTATGAAAAATAACTCCTAAATGCTTAAAATACTAATCAATTTCAAACAGCTAACAATATTACTTTCAAACCCAACCATAAAACCAATATTGGTCTGATGTGCTATTTTGGGTCATCAAATAAACCGGTAAGTCTCTTGAAAAATCTGATATTCTACAGTTTTCTAGCACGTGTCCAGCCAGCCTGATTGGCATAGCACCTCAAAAAAATCCATAGTGCCTGAGTATATAAATTCTATAGAATTTACTTCCTTTTAATCACTCATTTTTCTTGCAGATGAAGGTGGTCTCAAAAATCTATTTTTAGATGTTGAAGATGTTTACTATATTTTCAAATTCATTTATCAGTATATGAGTACAAAATTAAAAATTCTACTATCAATAAAAAATGTTCAATTCCTTGCCTTATGTAATCTTATTGCCACTATTGCAATCCAAGCATTCAGTACGAATAGCAAAATAGGCTTTAAAAAGATTGAAGTAGAAACTTAAAAAAAAAAATTATTTTTCGTTTTAAACTAAGCACAATGGTAAGGGACATGCAGTTCCTTCAGTCTTCCTATCATCCTATCCTCTCCTCGCAACAAGGACTTTTTTCTTCCGTTCAAAAAGAAAGGAAATATGCCCACTCGTTTAGTTAAAAACTGATAATGGTGTTATTTTTCCTACAAATGTCTGGTATAGTTCAAAATACCAGAAAAATGTATTCATAATTTTTATTTTTCTTGCATAGAATTATAGTTTTTTGCTTTCTTTGAAATTTGTTGTTGTTCGACTTTACAAGGTTTTAGAGGTAAGCCACCGATGTCGGTGTATAAATTTATGTAAGGCATGTTAAGCAGTTTAAATAAAGATTTAAAAACTGGGTTCAGCTAAACCAAACCTTGCCTAATATTTTTCAACGTTTTTATTTACGTTAACAATTAGCATCTCAAAATAATAAAATAAAAAAATTTCAAAGGATAATACCGGTTGGCAGAATTCTTTAAGACATTCTTTGCCATAATATCGCCAAGAGGGGTTAGTTTAAATGTCAAATGTCACTGATTTCCTCTCGACAAAATTCATTAGGGAAATAAAGGAAATTTTAATTTCTAGTATTTACGTGTCTTATATGTAACTGTGTAGTTGCATAACAAATTAATTATATATGGATAAGGTATGAAGCATTGAGAATTTCCAAATTCAACATGGTACCCATTATCAGCGTCTCAAGTAGATTTTTTTTTATATATTTCAATAAATTCCTCTTAGCATTTCAATATTTGTTGTAGTTACCCTTTTTTTTTCCAAAACCAGAAACTCGTTGTTTGTCTCTGTCTCTGCTGATATTTTTGAGTCTACTGGTAGAGACATTTAAAATGGAGGCCAAGATATTGACAAGACATGAAATCTACAGTCATCTTTACAAAACATGATTAAGTGTCAATTAATAATTAATTACATGGTAATGAAAAAAAAAAAACAATTTTTGCGCTAACACGGCAACCGCGCGCGAAAAAGAAACCAATAGGAATATACGAACTGGAAAAATGTTGAAAACTTCCTACTACCCAGGAACTACCAAAATACAACCTTCTACTGTCAATTGTATTTTGGTCTGTTTGAAATATCTGTTTGGTGATATTTCTTCAATTCATTTCGTCCGTTTTTGAGTAACGGGGTGTATTCTTCTTCCTTCCTAGCCCCTTTAAATTTACAGATAATTGTATATAATTATAGATACTCAGGCAAATCTATTTACAAATTATTTTTGTATTCCCTGTAGCATCGCTACATTATGTACAGGTTTTGTCATTTTATATAAAATTATATAATAGAATAAACAAGTATAATGATACACATTATACGTGACTGGACTAAACTGACTCTAATAAAGGTGATGGGGCTCACCTTTTTGATCAACCTTAAAACTAACTTACATGCTAATTCTTAACCTAATTTTTAACCGAGAGACTGTTGCCATCGATGCGGGAGGGGTGGTGGGGTCATAGTGTTAAACTGGGTTGGTTAGGTGCTGCAACGTGTCAAATAACTTGATGTGTCTCCGGCGGATAAAAAAAGCTTTGTATTAATGCTCACTCTTCAAAATGACTTCAGTATGCATATTACCAATACAGTTAAGTACTATAATTATACACTGATTTGATTTTTTTTTTAAATAATTTTAGAAATCGTTGACTATATTTAAAAATTTGACTATTCCATTTAAGCATGGAACCGGGAGTGGCGACTGAACGGAACAACAATGAAAGCCGTTGGCACTACTCTGTATGTTAATCTTTTACTTCTCGCCCTTTTAATTCTGTTATCATTTCATTTACATCCGAATGTTAACAGCCTCAACCTCCCTACCACCGAGTTGTTCTTCCATTTTCATTTAACCTGTAGGGCCCTTATTTTAATTTGCATTTTGTACAGATTTTCGAATTTAGGCGTTATTTTAAAAGTAATTGTTGATTTAATTTAATACCCCCCTCCACGTGCTCCGTCGAATATTTAAACGAAATAAATAGAGATTGTCTGTGTTGGATGATTGGATGGTTGGTTGAAATTTACCAACAAAGACATATTATTCTTGTAAGTTCTTGGATTTTCTTCCACTAAGGTTTATCAGTGGTCGTCTTCACCAGAAGAAGCTTTTTCATAACCTTTTTTGTCCTCATGCCTGAAACCTCCCTCCTTCATGAAATTTTCTAAGTAAAGCGTCTTCCAATAGGGCCTTCCGAACTTGATCGAATTGGATGTCATTTATTCAGTCTGTTTTGCCAAATCACCATAGACGGATATAGCGTTCAACAACACGTGAAAATGATAAAATTGTTTTATCAATATGGGTGTTTTGTTCGGCCAATGTTCCGCACACTTCGCCCATTTTACGGTCGCCATAACCGTCCTACTGAGAGAACTATTCGCAGTGTGGTGTATAAATTTGAGTCCACTGGTTCGATAAACAATCAACCAACGCCCGTGCCTCGACGAAACGCAAGATCTGCCGAAAACATCGCCCCTGTTCGTGAGAGTGTTCAGGAGAATCCGAGGTAGTCGATTTCGCGTCGCTCGCAAGAACTATGTCTTTCGCAGACCACAACTTGGTGAATTTTGCGTCGTGACTTGGGCCTGCACCCGTACAAAATTCAACTGACCCAGGAGCTGAAGGTAAACGACCATAGACAACGACGTGAATGCGCTGAATGGGTCTTGGACCAGTTGGAAACTAAGTCTAATTTTCATCGAAAAATCATTTTCAGCGATGAGGCCGATTTCTGGATGAATGGGTACGTCAACAAACAAAATTTTCGAATTTAGGACGATACCAATTCACATGAGATCCAAGAGCGTCCAATGCATCCCGAAAAAGTCACTGTTTGGTGTGGATTTTGGGCTGGCGGCGTCATCGGTCCATATTTCTTTGAGAACGACTTTGGCCAGGCCATCACCGTAAACAGCGAGCGCTATAGGTCGATGATTACCAACTTCTTTTGGCCTGAATTGGATGATATGGACACCAACGACATGTGGTTTCAACAGGACGGCGCTACGTGCCACACAGCTGTGGCACATTGGACATTCTGCACGAGCGATTTGAGGGCATGGTCATCTCACGTGGAGGTGATGTGGACTACTTATATACTTTTTACTTTTTTTTACAATCTTTATTGTGCAATAATTACAATCTGCCTTTTATAAGGCAATAATAATACAGATAAATGATCTCATTCATACCATATTTACAGCATTATTCACTCGCTCATTCATACAATAGGACATGATTGGAGAAACTGGCCATTGCCAGGACTCCCACATTCACGCGTTTATAGTAGATCAAGAGGCCACTGCCGTTTCAGTCTCCGAGGAGGATTATAGGAATGAGTGGCGCAGTGCAAAGACTGTGCTACAAGATTAGGGTGGTTGGAAAGGCTACTGTGGAATTTCATAAACTTGGAAGGGATGAGTTCTAGAATGTAGGGTATATTAAGATCGTTATGAAGGGTTTTGTTGCTGACATAATAAGGGGCATTTACTATTGTTCTTAGGACTTTGAATTGAAAGGATTGGATACGCTTGATGTTCGACTTTTTTGCTGTCCCCCATAGTTCTATTCCGTATGTCCAGATTGGTTTAAGTATAACTTTGTAGATTAGTAGTTTATTTTCTATTGAGAGATAGAATGTCCTTCGAAGTAGTCTGTACAGTCGTCCAAAGCGTCTGTTTAGTTCTTGTCTTTTTAGTCTCGTATGTCGTATGGAAGAAGCGTCATCGTCAAGCATCGACAAGCAGCATAATGTCACTACAGTATTTTCCAAACATCGTTTAATACGAGGTGAATAATAAATGTATGTTAATGTATTGCTAAGCCCGATGGGAGAGGCTGTACTTATATAATATGAAAGATACAATTCTAGCCAACATTTTACTCAATAATTATTGAACAGATCATAGGATTACGAATCTTCTCTTTTTTTGGTTTGTTTTTTCCAATCCTGGAAAATCCTGACTATAAAACTCTACTACTTCAATATAATCTGCGAGATAGGCATAGGTACCGGTTGCTACCCGTGGCGAAAATATTCCTAGTCATGGATTTGACATTACAGCTACTGGAGTTCTGGAACTCGATAAGAAAGATGTTGCATAAACTCACCTGAGGATCTATAATTATATATAATTATCTGGAAATTTAAAAGGGCTATGAAAGAAAGAAAAAAAAAAGTTCTGGAACTCTGGAGATGGGACATACCTGGCGGAGGTATTATACAGAAGTTAGGGACACTAGGCCATCGCAAAGCCTGGCTGTGGTCTCTCTCCTGCAGCTTTACTCAAAGGGATCTCGATCCCACTAATTTTACACATACCAGCACCTGCCTCTGAGAGAGGGGAGTCAGGGTCACTTCTCTTTATATTCATAAGTGGGCCCGCAATGACCACAGACAGGCTTACAGACAAAATAGTAACGACTTTCTGGTTTTGACAAAAATCACCGGAACCATAGAAAATTAATACATTCTTTAATGTAATAAATTATTGACTCTAATGTGTTATTTATAGAAATTGTGATATAAAAGTAATCATAAACAATACAAACTATGAACACTGTTTTGACAAATGAAAATTTGATAAATAATATCTTATTATAATTATTTTTATAAATAATAATTAGGAAACCCGAACTACTACTTGGGAGGGGGGGAGTACGAAAAAATATTACAAGAGGAATAAGAAAAACTTCATCGATTGTAGCTGACACCATAGTAGACGTCAGGATGGTGTTTTGCCTTTGAATTTTTTTTAATTTCATGTAATTTACGTTTGTAATACATTATTTAATGTATTAAATTATTGACTCTAATGTGTTATTTATATAAATTGTGATAGAAAAGTAATCATAAACAATAAAAACTATGAACACTGTTTTGACATCAAAAAATTTCATAAATAATATCAATCAAACGCCATCTTCTATGAAACTCGGTAGATTTTAAATAATTTACCGACTCCTATAATTTCATCTCTTTGTCGCTGGATGAGGCTGTCTGCCATCGAAAAATGGTGACGTAGGTCATCGGAAGAACGTTTAAGACAACTCTGCTGGTAGTCAAAAAGAGTCTTCTTTTCTCAACTTTCAAAAATCTTTCGCTATAATGTTTCTGAAACTCTTAGCATTTTAGCGTTTCGGTAAAAATAAAAATAAATACTTTTTTTGTCTACTTATCATAACCTCAAAAAGTTTTATCCAGACTTATAGTTATTTCAAAGATACCTGGTTATAAGAAACTATAACTAAGGTCCATTTTTTTTTTTTTTCCAAAACCCCTTTATTTTTTATCATTTTTTACAATTTACTTTCTATTTACAATGTTATCCTCGTGCTGCATACGCAGATGCATTCTAAGGAGGGTAGGATTACAATTACAGTTTTCTATTTGAAGTTAAAATTTACAATGCAATGTGTACAGGTCTAGGTGATGAGGCTCACCTTCGGTTCTCTAAGGTCCAATGGATATCTGTTCTAGATGAAATCGACTTCGTGACATCTATTGTCCTTGAGTCAGTTTAATATTTTTGAGGCATGAGATCACAAAGAATCATTTTGGGTTCTTGTCAATAGTTCTATTTCTGGCTTTTTTTATAACGTTTACTAATCAAAATTTATCATTTCCTCATGAAGATAAGTATTGAAATGCGGAAAAGATGAGTAATTTCCGGGTCCAAAGTGAGAAAGCTTTATTGGACTTGCTCCTCTCCACCAGCTGGGCCTCAAGCTCACAATTCGAGAACACAAAAGTGCACCAAAGCGGCAGCATGCCTTTCTTCATCAAGCGTCTGCTTCATAAGGCCAGTTTGTTATAATTTTTCTATTAATGGTGTCTTGTTGTTTTAGAACTTAAAATTAATTTTAGTTCAAACAATTTATTTTTTAAACAGTTAAGGAAAGCTGCTTGCCTTGGGGGTCAAGGAGAAACTTATGATGTCACAAAATGTGCAGTAAGTTATTTTTGTTTTTTTTCTGTGTTTCTTTTGTTGCAAATTTAAATGAAACTGACTATACTCTCTTGAATTCAGCCCGATTCACAGACGTACTTTTACTTTATGGAAGACTTGGAAGAGGATGTCGAGTACGCAGTATCTTGGAGGGTAACGTGGACAGTGTGAAATAACAACAGATTTGCTTCTCGATAGTATTTTTTTTTGTAATGTATGCATATTTTTGCAGATCTCAAAGTTACTTTCTCTACCTCCAGCCAATGTTCCCAATGAATCATGACCCTCTTAAACAACCAAGGTAAGCAAATGTATAGCTCAAAGATCTAAAAAGTGGTGTGAACTAATATCGAGTTTCACGTATTTCGGTTATGAATATTAATCTTATGTCACTTCTCCTGAAGGCATACAGATACCTTACCTGACATTATGTGACAATTTCGAAGGAGCCGGAGTAGAGATTTATTAATGTGAGTTAACTTCCATTAACATAATCCTTCATTCGGGGAGGATTCACAATGTCCTTTCCCGCATGTCATTCATGCCTATTTATAACTGTTATTCAATTTTCATACCGTTCACTGGTTTTATAAATTTGAAAAAAAAAATACAGCAGAAAATCTCTAATTCCTCGGGAACATCAAATGCAATTTTAACGTGTTGATCAGCATATAGCTTAGTAATTTGTTTGAGCATTAAACTGATTATTTTTGAATTAAATAAGCGTAACAGGATTGATAGGAACATACAGAAATGAAATTAAAGACTAAAGAGACAATATCGAGATATACTTATGAAATGATTCTGAAAAAACTACTTAGCATTATCAATCCTAAAATTACTTAATTTTATTTATTGAACTATCTTCTTAAATCAAAATGTTCTATATAACAAATAAGAAAAATGTATAATACTGAAATAATTGTAGTCGACTCAACCAGAAAACATTGAACACACAATTTTTGCAATTGGTTTCAAAACTTTTTGTATCCTCCTAAATTTTTATAACAATGATTCGAGCCTAATTGGTCCAAAATATTATTAAACAAATATATATAAATAAATATGTTTTTTGCTACATATTACAAATTTAACCCAAGCAATCAAATTTTGAATTTTGAATGAACAGGGCGGATGCTGTCGCTTATCAGTTTGGAATGTATGAGATTTTTTTCTATTCGAAATTCTTTTTCGCACCAGAGCTCCAATACTCCTCAAATTATAACCTTGTATCGTCTCCTTTTTCAGTATCCTTTAAGATAATACCAGAAAATAAAACTATTGTTTTGGTTAAATTGTCAGGCAATCTTTTAGATACTGACATGAGATCACTTCTGGCAATCCAGCCTCTAATAAAAAAGTTTTAAACATTTCATAAATATAAACTCATTAGGGAAATGATTCAGTTTTTAAATGTCATTTATGAGTTCTTGTTGTGTTTATCAATTCCCTCACCCAAACTTCAAATAGGTCCCTCCTAGTAAAAGGATCCCTTTCACTCCAATAATTTCCATTTTATTTTCCCCCATTCTCCTATGTTTCAAATTGAGAGCTTTGGAACAAAAAAAAAAAAAAAATACATCTTAGTTTTATTTTTGAAAAGAAGTTTGAAACACTGGTGATGAGGAATAGAACATTTCTCAAAAAACATATGATAATAGTCTACAAAGAAGTTGAGATGAATGATATCATATTAGTACATTTTCCCTTTGCCAGGTTGGGATTAGTTTAGCATATCTCTTCTCCAGAAGAACACTAACACATGTGGCGATTGTATGGTTCTTCAGAAATCACAATTTAAAATTTCAATTGAAATCTGTTTACAATTATGTAGACAGTAAGGAATAGCCTTGAAATAATAAATGGTCAATTATATTTGGGAAATCATTGTTCCACTAGATAAAACAACATTTTTTCTTTCTGTTCTCATATTTGTTTTTTAAAAAATACAAAATTTGCACTTGTGTCATTGTTTTTCCAAAAAAGCGATATACCTTTCAAACAGCTTTTTAAAAACACAAACATTTGTTGTATAATTCTGTTGTGAAAAAGTAAAAAAATATTCGATATTGTCAATTGTTTTAGTGGCATCACATAAAAAAAAAATCAAGTTAAGATTTGTTTTGTTTTTTTCTCTCAGCCTTTCCTTGAGAAAATTACTATACAATCATTAATGTTAAAAATGTTAACAGGAAAGCTTTCATAGTGAAAAGAAAAAAAAATCAACTATTAAATAAATGTTTGATTAAAGGAGCTCTTATAGGATATATGATGAACCAGTTTTACCAACCTTCAATTTATTTGATCGGGAGAAAAAATCACCATGTTTAAGATCCGTCCCTGCGGTGTAGTTGTTAGCTTGCTGACTTTTAATCGTGGAGACCCCAGCTAGCTCCCCTTAAGATATTTTGTGGGCAGGGTCTGATCAGGGTTCACTAAACATTGCAAGAACAAAATAAAAAATAGTCACCAAAATAAATGTTTGAGAGATAAATCTGCATTTTCAATTTAATATCGCACTGTTAACAATTATCGTTCAACTAATATTTGTTAAAGTATTCACATTTCACTTTCATCTTCAGACCATTTTTGCTACAGATATACATAGCATGTCATGACATAGTAAATAAATTTTGATGAAAGTTTAGAAAACATCTTTCACCGCCCTAAGCCGATTCTGAACAGATAAATTCACTTAAGAATAAAATCACTGCTACTTATGAACTCACAGTACTAAAACTGATTTAATGATCTAAGTTCTTAGTAAAAGTACAATATGCTTATATATAAATATGCCAAAATACATAAATTTTATTTAAAAGCTCATTCATACCTTATACACAATTCCACACAGGCAACAAATTCAGTTCACACTAATATCAACATTCATACAATATGCACTTAAGCAATATGCCCAGGAGCCTCTATGCCCCTGAGGATTCCTCCGGTGAGTTGGTGGAATGTTTGCCACGCTGGTTTTATTTTACAAGCTAAGAAATTTTTTTAAATAAAGCCCTTTCTATGTTTTGAATCCCTTTGTAACTTTTTAAGATAGAAAACTGCTTCTGGTATACCGTGACCAACACCTATCAACATCTAATCAGATGGATCCAGTATTTAAGGAAGAATACTCCAATCTATAGAGCATACTAAGATTTAACTCAGACGCTGGCTAGTGATTAAAATATATGTGATAATGAATTTTGAAAATTGCAGTGATTGTATTCTGTGATATATCCCAAAAGTACTTATATGTGATTAATTATAATCTGGAAACCTAATTCAGGGTTCTAGCTACACTACTCAGGTAAGTTGTTGATTTCCAATATTAAGGAGAGGAATCATGCCCCTAGCTTGATCTTATCCATCCCGAAATAATCGTTACTGTATTCTTATAGATATTAAGATCCAGTTGTTTTAAAGTAAGGGGGCATCTTCCATCATTGAGCTAAACATTCATTTGGAGAAAGTAGTAATTAGGGGATTAATTAATAATATGTCTGCCTGGACTAGGGACTCAGGTTGACCTACCATGCTAACATCAGCGAGGTTGTGAAAAAAAAAAAAAAATCCAGAAACGTTTTAATACTTTTTTGTATTATAAAATTAAATCATTCTTATTTTTCATCATCATTGCTCATATTCCAAACTCCCAGAACTAATGGCACCATTTGGGTCAAGAGCAGTATTATTTGTAAA
The DNA here is from genome assembly GCA_930367205.1 of Acanthosoma haemorrhoidale. NCBI lineage: Eukaryota > Metazoa > Arthropoda > Insecta > Hemiptera > Acanthosomatidae > Acanthosoma > Acanthosoma haemorrhoidale. Next base: position 14,892,358 of record OV884012.1, read on the forward strand.
ATTGGTTCCCTATTTACCTCTTGTATTCTTTTTCTACCTAGTGATACCCCTATCTGAACACAGCTAGTCTGCGTACAGATAATTTAGTTGTTACTACATCAGTAGAAGTAAGGATGGTTCACTTTAACATGCTGAGTTAACAAGAGATTTTAGGGGAGATGTGATAGGCTAAGGTTTAGATCATGATTCCTTGTAAGAATTGATTTTATGAGAAATAAAAAGCTCGTGTGAGCAGGGTAGCTTGTTTCCTGAAGTAGGTATATCCTCCTTTTTATGTAATATCTAACTGAAAATGGTTCAAGACAAAAGTAACATTAACTAGATATATTTGTTTTAATGAAAATTTTCTTTTATAACTCTTAAACTAGACCTAATTGAAAAGTTAAATATCAGTTTTGAAACTTGTCATGAAACCATGTATTGCTGTTTTTATTCATTTATTTTTAATATTTCATAATGAAGCTTAAATAGTACGTCCACTTTTGGCTGTAATAAAAATAATAGTGGAATACCTTATTCTTAAGTGTGCCTGGAGCTTAAATATAAACAATATTGAAACTAGACTAAGGCAGGCCTTATAATATGGAAGACCACTGTTAGTATACTAATATAATGTTAAGTTTTAAGTTAAGATATAAAGAAAAGTCAATGTTAGCTTAATTGAATATATTGTATAAAGTAGAATATACTTTGTTATCACAAATGTGTTTAGAATTATTTTCCCATTGGATTAGTGATTAATTATCAAAATAATAATATTGAATAATTTTGTTAATTAATATAACTAGAAAAATGCTGGTAGCTAGATTATATTTATTTGGCTTCATGCATTAGCAGTGAAAGTAAACATTTAAAAGTTTAGATCTGAAGGAGATGAATTTGAAATAAATAATTGAAAAGCTACAAATACCCCAGGGATAATTACAGCCATTTTTTTAAAGAGAAAAGTCAGTCAGGTGAGGTGACAAGGAATTAGTTCTTTTGTTGCTCACTAGGTGCCAGGAATATCTACTCTTCATAACTGCCCTCTCTTTTCAGGAATTCTTTGAGTTATTTTTACATAGTTGGCTGCTTCACTGTTCCATTTTTTTATTTGTATAATTTAATGCAGGAAGAGTGAACTATAATAATGGATACAAACCATTTCTATTGACATCAAAATAAATACAGTTCACAGCTCAGTGTAGAAGCTTTGTTTAAAATATTCTGCCCTAAAGTTCAGGAACCTTCATAATTATTAATAAATAAATAGAATTGTTTTTTTTTTATTTCAAAACCTCAAACAAAAAATATGTAATGTACAAAAATAAATAATACAATAATGGAGATACAATTTTCTCCTCTTCCTGCATTTACATGCATTTGGAGGAGTGCATAATATAACAGATTTGTGTTGCGGTCAAAAGTACTCAGTCTCATATTCAACACTAGGTGATGAGGCTCACCTTCTATTTGTCACCGACACCAAACACTAAACACTAGGAACAAAACAAAACAAACTAAATCTCTACCTAGAACCTAGGACTAGAGTGTTCCAGCCGTGACAGCGTCCTGCCATCGATAGGGGAATGGAGCGGGGGTTATAGTGTTAAACACCGGGTTTGTTAAATATTGTAATGAGTCGAAAAATTTGATATGCCTACGCTGGATGAATTCATCCACCGTAGGCAGCTCAAATATCTCATCCAGCTCACTCTTTCTTCGCTGCTCGAATGAAGTACCTCTGACCACTTTCATCAGTATACCGTTTTGGAATTGTTGGAGTTTCTTAGCTGTCGTATACGTCAGATATCGAAATAGCGGTGCACCATACAGCAGAGTAGGGCTGAGTATGCTCTTGTAAATCAGTAGCTTGAGACGCAGTGATAGATTGGGGGAAGTCAATAAGTGTGTAAGCCGGTAAGACTTCATGCGTGTATGTTTCAATTTCTTCGCAAAATGGTTACTAAAATGGAGGTGTCTGTCCATTTTAATTCCCAGATATACTAGGTCGTTGGCTGGTGAATTTTCCTCCGTTCCTACTAAGTAACTAGTAGAGAGCGAGCTTTTTCCCTTTTGAAAAGAGAAAATTACACAGTCAGTCTTAACCGCGTTTACAGAGATATTGAGTCTCCCCAATCTCTCACTGATATGGTTACATGCTGCTTCAGCCTGTCTTAGAGCTACCTTCGCACTCATGCTGCTACTGTTCACCGCTATGTCATCTGCGAAAGCAGTAACTGTGGTATTTTTGTACCAGGCGCCGACAATCTCAGACGTGTATACATTGAATAGTACAGGGGATAAGACGGCGCCTTGGGGTACTCCACAGGTCAGTGGCACAGCTTCGGAGAAGCTATCACCCACCCGCACCCGCAGCGATCTGTTTTTCAGGAAGCTAGCAAGAATTAAATACAGTAGCAGTTTTTTTTTGTTTTTTTTTTGTTTTTTTTCTAAACCCCTTGAAGTTATACAATGAAAGTATTATAATAAACTTTGCAAATTTCTCCTCGTTCTGCTATGCGAAGATGCATTTGAAGGAGTTCGTGCTACTCAACAATACAGGTTGTGGTTAATAGGAAAATAACATGAATACAAATCTAGGTGATGGGGCTCACCTTCAGTTTAAAAATGGGTGCAGAGTTGTAATCTATCAGACTTTCTTAGTAAAATTATGCTTAATAAAGTATGCAAGAGGCTGAATGATTCTTAATTGAATTTCCTTTAGCTTATCATCATATTCAGATTTTTGCACCAAGAGTGAAGTGATCAGAACTTAAATGGGCTCACAATTAATAAGTATACCATCAAAATAAGTGTATTTAGTAAATATCAAAAAAGGAAAAATCACATATTTGTTAGTAAAGAATGAACAATTCAGTTGTGAAGGTTAGTGCTAGTTCTTAAGCTTCTCACTAGGTGCCGTGACTCATCACTCTGCTCCATATATGCTGTCATTTTAAGGGTTGCTTGTTTGTTTCTTTTCATAATAAGATGTTTTTATCCAGTATTATCTTGTCTGTGTTGGCTTTTAATAATCCTATGTTAAAGGTAGAAGGAATGATATTTACATGGGCGTCTCATGACATCGGAAAGACATGAAGAAAATAGCCACCTCTTCCATTCAATCATTAATTGATTCTTCATGTCCAATCATCTCTAGAGGAACTACAACCTCTCTTCATATCTTTCCCTGGCCCTATATCTCTCTCTTCACAGTTCTTATCCAATACAGGTGATCTCAGTTAATTAATTAGTCAGCATAAAAGAATTTTCTAAAATTTTACCTAGGATACCAAATAAAAAAATAACAATTTCCAAGTCAGCATTATGTAATTTGTGTTTTGTTTTTTGAAACTACAAGTCATTAAAATCGTGCTCGCCACTGAAACTCAACGGTTAATGTTGTTTTTTTGATATTTGTTGATATTTAGCAAGTTAGATCTGATAATTAGATCTAAGAATAAACCAATCCCGATATGCATACATATTTGGCAAAATAAAACATTGCTTCCAATGATGGCAAGAGTTTCATTTTAAGAATAAGTAAGTATGATAGTGAATATTTTATTGCTATAACACTAACATATAATAATTGTAATAATACCCTTCCTTGATCCAATGGAAGAATGATCATTCATCTTTTCTATCATTATGATTCCAGATAGCTCAAGTTGTGAATATTCATCAAACATTCATAATAATCAAATCCAATTAATATCATATGTATTATTACAATTTGGAAAACATTATAGCGTACTAATCAACAGGACATCACAAATAAGTTCTATAATAGCTTAAAAAATTATAAATATCAAGACGTGGCAATCAGAAAGGACTTTGTTCAAGCATAAAGTTTTAAATAAGAAGAATGGTATTCTGCTAAAGTTCCAGTAGCAGGGATTGGAAAAAGGAATAGGTTTTGCAAGATGTTTAAGGATTTTGAGGGGAATTCTGTTCATATGATTCTAATTTCTGAAGCAAAAGCAATTGGCATTTAGCAGCTCACCACATTCCAGAAGATGGAGTCCAGTTATGGCCCTGAAGGAAGTACATGACACCATTTGTGGGGGAGTTCCCAGCCATTCAAGAATCTAGGAACCAGAGCACCTGAAGAGACTGAAGGTGTTGTACAGAAATAGTTTCGGACACTGGGTTCATTTAAAGAGACACGTTTAGGTCAAAGACCACCAGATCTTCGCTCAGAAACCAAACTGAGGTTGTCAAATCTTGAGAGCATTTGGCTGTAATTGTCACATCTAATTCTGTTTTCCACTTGATGTTTATACATATGAGTATGGTAGTCTATGGCCTTTTTGCAAAAATGTCTCTACTAAATGTCTATCTGATGTCAAACATTGAAATAAAAAATAACTAGCCAAATCTTACAAATCCAGTTTTGTCACTTTTTTTCAATGGTCCTTTCTAATCTTACAAATTTGCTGAATTTTTCTGATACCTCTCTTGGAATTGGAGTGGCTTGAGCGTATCTTCATCAAACAAATTTCTAATCACTGTCTACATATTCCTCTTCTACTTTTTCATTTATTGGAGTAGTCATTATTTTCTATGCCTACTCGAGGACCCAAAAGGGCTTTACATAAAAATACAATCAGGTATTTCCAAATTTCTAAAAATCGAAAAAAATACAATTACCTTAAAAATATATACATTTTTTAATTTATCTAAACGAACAGTAAGCAAACTTTTTTCTGGTTTCCACCAGAGTTTCAGAACTTTATAATCGGTTTTGACTACGAGAAAGTAAGAGCTTGGAGATCTCTGCCCTTTAGAAGATATTAAGATTCGGAGCACTTTCTCGTAATTACTTTAAAGTTCTTGGTCCAAAAGTAATAAAACTATAAAGGGCCTTAAAGAAAAAAAAGTAGTGAGCTCTTGGGAACGAAATGTCGCAAGGTGCAAGCTTGGAGAAGATGAGGTCGCCTTCGGGAAGATGATCCGCACCTCACCAACCGCAACCATGCTTGGAGACGGAAGATAAAGAGGTAGAACCCGACTTCTTGGTTGGATGACGTTGAGGCAAATCTGTTGAGCGATTTTTTTTGTTATCTGAACAATACCAAGACAGGTCGGTGGCTTGCCATAAACAGACTTAACTTTATTGATAGCAAATGACCGGTCTGCAAATTGAAGAAGGGGGAAAGGCTATGGGAACAACCGTTCTTCTAGGAAAACGGGGAAAAGGGCTTCAGCTGTTTCGTGCACTAGTTCCCCCCTCTCTTAACTGACGTATTTTGAAGGTTTTTATTATTAAAGCATGGAAACATAGGTGGATATTTTCTGGGCCGAGAAGAGGGGAACTTCTATTTATTCGTGGTGAAGAAGTTGGGCCAACAGGGGCTATAAAGGTAATTAAGACTATTGCCTCTACCGATATGTAGGATGGTGGAGTCGAAGGCGAAGCTATAAATCAATGGGTCACATTGATGGAGTCGGCTAGGATATACCTGAAGCTAGAGATAATTAGACGGAACAGCTGTCCCCAATAGATGAGTGGGGATAGCTTTGGTATAATCTGTCATTTCAGAGGATCAGTAATTTCATTTCACATCAAAGTTCATTTCCTTGACAAACGAAAAACTCATTCCTTTATTCATCATATCATTGTTATTATTTCTCAACATGGCATTCTCTCCAGGTATAAGGGAGGAATAAATTAACAATTAAGACATCCTGGAAAAGGTTTTTATATACCCTTATATTAGTTTAATTCCAGTAAGCCACGTCAAAACAACTTCCCGGGCAGGGACTGGATACTTTATTAACATTCCTTTAAATTAGTTTAATAATATGTGTTTGAACACTACATAAAGTTGCGATGAAGGGGCTGTTTGACTAAATGAATTGATTTATGTTTGATATATCATAATGCCACTCGACCAGAGGACTATTTAATTTGATAATTTGATGTAAGCGTGCTAAAATATATTAAGGTTTTGTGTAAAGAGTGAACAATTTTTAAACCGTTTAATATCGTGAAAGGGGGGGGGAGATCTAGGTATCCTACACCAAAATTCTTCCTTCTCTTTAGATATTTAGTTCAGAAGTTTTATTGATAATTCCAATATTAAAAATTTTAACGTGTAACTTATGTTGTTAATTGCATCAATGCAAAGTAATGACAGCTACAACTATTTATATATTATATACACAAGTACGAACGTATGTCATTAAATAAGACGTTTTGCAACTTTGTTGTCGCTCTTGAAGAATTCTCTCTAGAAGCTATTCGACTGCCATTGCCTACAGATCTGAAGCGGCACATACACGCCCATAATTCCAGCGCATTAACATGACGGATATCCTCGCCCCGGATGACAATGACAGAGGAAGGAGAAGAAGAAGAGGCTCGGACGGAAGACAATAGGAAGGAGCAGGCGAAGATGCCGCAACCGCGGAGGTCCCTGTATTATTCATGGGCCGCTAGGTGGCGCTGCTTCCCGCCAAATTACAGGGCAGCCAACACAATACCGCGCCAACAATTAGAGCCACAGAGCCTGTGCCGGGGGGGGGGGGGAATTAAAAGGTCGGCGGGGCCAGGGGTCCGACGCCTGCCCGTCTGAGTTATTTATTTGCGACACATTCCGCCTCTTCCTCGTGTCGTCGTCCTCTATCTCGTCGACTTATCAACCGGAACATCCGATGCACTCAAATAACTTCAAAACATCTTCAAATGCAATTATTTTAATGCAGTAATGAGCCGAAGTGTGAACCTTTCTAATGATAAGAACAATTATCTCCATTACGTTAAAATGCCAACAGAAATATCTCTATATATAAGAGTGTATCAGCAGGGGTATAATCATTAAATTATATGCGGGATGATGACGTTTGCATTTAATATCACGAAAGAATGCATATATTTATTTCATCACCAACATATTCTCTCTTCGAGTTCATGAATATTTGAATTCGGTTGGTTTCTTTCTCGAAATCGTTTCTAAAATCCACGGCGAAGCATCCCGCTAAGTAGTAGGTTTTGCAGTAGTTGGTAGCTAATTGGTGACCTGTGCCACCGATGGTTTCCCGACTCTTGCCAACATAAAACAAAAACATAAAACAAAAGTGCACCTCATCCCTTCGAAAAACCAAGTCAAAACTCTGCACGCGATTTTGGTCAGCCTCCACTGGCACGTATCCGGTGGCCGCTGTTGGAAGAGCGTAGGGGACTTCCCAAGACTCAGCTTCCTCTTTCTCATGCGAAAGAGGTGACAACCATGTGGATTTGGGAGGTCTTTGTGCGCTTGTAAATACTGTAATAATGAGCGAGTGAATGAAAATTGTAAATATGGTATGAATGAAAACATTTATCACAATTACTTATTGCCTAATAAGGCAGATTGTAATTTTAGCACAATAAAGAAGTGTCAGTATTTATTTATTTGTCACTTATTCCAATTATTGACAATCCTCTCTAAAAATTTATGTACCTCCTATAACCAAAACTTTTGTAACAAGAAACAACTGATATGTTGTATAATAATGATAGCATTATTATGATAATGTTCCTATTTTGACCATAAATATTTAGGTGCATAAGTGCATGTAAAGTGCATTTAATGTAATGCATGTATTTTTATTTATTGAATTTTCTATTTTTCGTTTTGTCTCTGAGTTGCGTTTCTTCTCCAGACAGGATCATGTTAATTTTTAGCATAATATTGTCCAGGAAAACTATACTGTGATTCAGGAAGAAGAAAAATAAAGTTCAGTTTGTTATTTTGCTGTATTATGAATAAATAATGGACATTCCACAATATTTACCTGGTCAGTTTTCCTCTCACATACAGAGATTTGACACGGTCCTCCAAGACATAGGAAGACCTCGCTGGCTAATTAACGATAATTATCGACTGTATCACAGATATCGACTCCACAGATTCTCGATTAGAGATAGACATCGATGCAGTTATGAGCGAAGGTTCTCACCAGCTGATTGGTATGCATGAGCAGCACTACAAGATCCCTGCTATTTTAAAGAACATACGCGATTAATATTTTTCCATAATAACAACACTCATTTTTTCTTTTGTATTCTTTTTAAAATAATAGCAGAGTGACAAGGTTGAGTGTGTGAGATGATAATAATCAATTTGGTCTATTTGCATATTTGTCAGAAAAATAAATTTATGACATCATCGAAACAATATTTTCTTCATTTATTACATTATCAGCCAAAATAATGAATGATTTCCCCGGTCCCATTCCATGAACTACCTAGGAGTAACATTAGACTCTGGCCCTCACTTTCACAAAGCACGTAAACAATAAATGGAACAAGACTAAAAACCTCATTTCCACAAAAAATCAAAACTGATATTATTATTTTATTTTTATTATGAAGGTTTTTATTAGTTTTTACCTTACTGTTAGATTTCAATCATGTATTAGCAGGGAAATAAAAATAGATTGCAGTGTACACATGTGTACAGTTTCAGTGACTAAAGCATGTAATAATTTGTGGTTCTGCGCAAGGTTGCAAGATATTTAAATAAATTTATAGAAAAAAAAATTCTTGAAGGATATAAAAATAGGCTACAAGCAATACCTTCTTTTTATTGCTGGTTATGTGTATACTCAACCCTTGCGAGTGATAATGATTTTAACTATATAATTAGGAAAATATAAGCAATATGAATACAGTCTGATGTGATCTCGTAGATTTAAATATTTGTAATACAGGAAATCCATTTATTTTAAATTGTTTTTACTTTTCCGCGTATTCGTAAGATAATCAAAACTTCAAGACGCTATGGTAATATCATATATATAGGAGATAAAATGAAAATAAAACTTGAAATAGTAGGGTATTTTCGTTTTATCTTCCATCTCAAAGGCTTGAGTCCCTCTAACAAATTCATCAAAATAATGGGGTATGTTTCACCAAAACACCGAAGGTGAGCCCCATTACCTAGTCCAGTCTATGTATGTTATTTTTAACTTAAAAACGATTGTTTTGTAATTCTACCCTCCTTCAAATGCATGTTGTGCAGGAAGAGGAGCCATAGATGTGTCAATGTTTTCATTTGTTTGTAAAAATGTTTAAATAAAGAGGTTTTGAAAAAAAAAATTACCAAATTCAGGCATCTTCAGGGCATCAAGAATAACAATAACATTAAAAATAATGTGGGAATTGAAATGTGTGTATTCAACTAACTGGCATTAATTGTTTAATGCTTTCATCGAACAATTCATACCATTTTTGAAGTCCTAAGAATGCCTGAATCTGGAGAAATGTAGAGACCTATGCATAACAATTATCTGTAGAGACCTCTTGCAAAATACCCTATCGTATGTGAAGTCATACATGGAGATAGAACAGGCAATTTTCTCGTATACCGAGTAAAGGATTTATTTTCTATTGAAATGTCGGCAATACTTTTTTTATAACAAGTTTTAAAACAATGAAATTTTATCTGGATAATGATATTCATGATCAGCGATGAATCAAGCGCTATGAGTAAGTGCGCAATGATCGACAGTCACATAAATAGACGACTGTCATAATTTCACCGAAGAAAAAGAAGAAAAAAACCATTACAATATTATGACAATAGACTGTTATCGTCCTTTTGTCAGGACAATTGCAACGATTCCAAGAACACATGATCCGAATAAATGCTTTGTTTTGGGTGCTTGTAAAATTGAGAACATAAAGTACTTTCTCACATTTAATGGGCTTTTTAGAATTTTATTTTATGGCGGTATCAGTCATGCAGTTTTATATGTCCTTCCTAGAGAGTTAACACATATGAAACATGTAAAAATCTCAACAAATTTAATAGCTATAAATGTTTCCTCTCCAAATATTACTGGTGTCTCATAAGTGTACATATAAAATTCTCGCTTACGCATGAATTAATGCACTTGCTAACTTCACCTAACCTGTCACTTCGACTCAAATTAATGATACATAAATGTGTCCTGTGGCCAGCTCTGCTGTACGGTGCCCCACTATTTACCCACTTGACTGACAATACAGCCAAATGTCTCCAACATTTCCATAATGGGATCATGTGAAAAGTGGTCCGACATACCTCTTTCGAGAGGTTAAAAATCGCTGACCTGCACCCGTTGCTTGGTGTGCCGTCGGTGGGCGAGTTCATCCGCCGGAGATACATCAATTTTTTTTACTCGTGACAGCACCTAACCAACCCAGTGTTTAACACTATGACCCTACCACCCCTCCCGCTTCGATGGCAACAGACTGTCGGGGAAAAATCATGTTAAGAATTAGTATGTAAGTTAGTTTTAAGTTTGATCAAAAAGGTGAGCCCTTTATTATTTTATTATTACCTTTATTATTTAGTTCAGTCCAGTCACGTATAATGTTTATCATTATACTTGTTTATTCCATTATATAATATTTGTAAAATAATGAAACCTGTATATAATGTAGCGGTGCTACAGGAAATACAAAAATAATTTGTAAATACATTCACCTGAGGATCTATAATTGTATGTAATTATCTGTAAATTTAAAGGAGCTATGAAGAGAAAAAAAAAAGCATGTATTGATAATAAATTATCATATTGGTAAGAAGAGTTTTATGGGACCCAGTTTCAAATACATACACTCATAAATTGTTCTTACTTATTCTACTTATGTACTAGTTAATCCAAAAATCAGTGCCTAAAATTTATATTTCTCAATAATTCAAACATGTTTTCTTTTTTTAATTTGCCTGAGCTTAGTTCAGATTAGTTCAGATAAATCGTAAACTAAACTTTTTTTTTTTGATAAAAAATTAAATGAATAGTAAAATATATCTTTATTCTTTAGATTAGACCCGTTACGATAATTAGACAATAAGTTTTTAATACAATTCTTTAACCGATAGGCTTACATCTATTCAAATATAAATGAGGTCAAATTTCATTAAATGAATATTATTCTTTTCTCAGATTAACAATTTAAAATAGAAAAAAAACTATACAAATGTTAAATAAAGAATGAATAGTAAAACTAATAATAGGTTAGTAAGCTAATGTAGTGTATTGGTGTGTGGAGTCCTTAGACCTTTGGGAATTCGTTCTGACCAAACCTTGAGAAATTTATAAAATAAAAGTAAACTTTTAAGTTAATTTATTATTTGATACATCCTGTTATTAAAGTATTTAATATTTCATATGTAATCATTTTAATGGCTGATATCATAGAGCAGACACAAATACAGAAGCAGTGACACAGTGATATATAGACAGGTAGCCGAGACACGATTACTTCATACCAGTATTTTTTCAAGCTAAGCAATTAGATATTTTTTGAAATATCTGATTCGGATCAGACGATAGTTTCATCTATAGAGCAGTATTTCCAGTTTCCAATTTCACAGACACAATCTCGAACGTGAATATAAAATACTAAACTTGCATAAGTGATGCGATAAATCATGCTAACTAATAAAACGGTTTTTGACAATCGTCCATAAATCAAGTTAATTGTGCATTAGTCTCAAAAGATCAGTTCTGAATAAGCGGTTGATTCATAATGAGATTCATGACATTAATTCACTTTTCTTTCCCACACGCCTACAATCTGTTCTGGGTTTTTCTGATGTGTGGCACTAAAACGACGGGACAAGCGTGGAAGTCTATACCAACACGTCGAAGATATATTGCAATTGCGTGTTTTTTTTAATTTGACACGTCAGTAATGGATACTGCTTATTGATTCCTAGATCAGGCACGAATTTCACTTTCAAATTATGAAATGATGACATGAGAACAAAGTAATGAATTATGAAGTAGCGACTTATTTGCTAACTTCGTTAATTTTATTTTAGGTTCGGTTGTAACGCATCTATCGGCTATAGGTCTTTCAGATATCGCAAACTATTTCTAATTTTATTTTTTTTGTTTTGAAATCGCTTTATTCAAAAAAATTTGACAAACAATAACATGAACAAATTTACAGATTTATGGCTCCTTTTCCTGCATAGTATAACATGCATTTGAAGGAGGGTAGAATTACAAAAATTGTTTGTTTTATGGTTAAAGTGTGCTTCAAACTATTTGTAAAATTTTATATTACAATCAAATACATGCCTTTGTGGTAACTTCCATAGTATGTTTGAAAACTTGTATTGTTATTATTATATTTGTTTCTATCATTCGTCAATTTTTCTTTGTTTAAGGGTTTGTTATAATGTTTGATCCAATTATTTTTAATATATAGTTTATATTTTATGTTAATTTAAAAATGTGTCTATGGTAACCCATGATGATTGGACAGCACCATAACATGTTTTTATTCTTCTTTAAACTTATTATAATGAATGGAAACTTAACCATCTGATGTGAAAATGTCAGATAAACAATTATGAACATATCTAGACGTTCTTGAAAAAAATAAGGAGGAATCGTCAATCAAACCTATATGATTGCATTTATTAGGCAATTATTTTGCTTTGCTGAAAATAACTTATTCCTTAAACAACAATTTAAGGAATAAAACAACAATGTTATTAGTAGCAATTGGCAAAGAGTTTAGTCAATTATGATTTATCACAGAATTAATTATATGAATGCAATTTTTTTTTAATTTCCTTTACTAGAACAGCGCTGTTTTTAATTTGTTTCCTTACTCAATAGGAAAATATTTTATATCCTAATCAGCGATAAGTGTAAATGAGTGAAAAAAAGAACTTAAGCCGCTTTTAATGACTTTCTTAAGACAAAGTCATTAGTTAGGACGTCAAACGCTTGACTTGTTTTCAATATGGTCGGAGAATATTCGATATAATTAATTAATTACTAGTACTTAATCATGTTTTATCGAGTTAGCATGTAGCCCTCTATGCGAGTCCATGTTAAATCCCTAGAACAGACAACTAACAAAGCCATAAAAAACGTACTGCTATTGACCATAGTCAATGTATATATATATATATATATATATAAGTTAATGTTTATTGAATTACAAGCTAAGAAAGGTTGGTAATAAGAACACGTAGAACGTTATAACAAGACTGCTTTATTTAGACCAAGATACCTCTATCTATAGGTATTACCTGTAAACATATACAGATAACATATGTTTGGGGATTAAGGCTGGGCACTAGCGGCGCCTGGACTTAACTCCCCCCCACCAGTTTACGAACACCCATTCGCAAACTTTGAAGTCCAACACTCGGACGTCTTAGTCCATTCAAATAATGCTCCGCTAATGTTACAAAGGAGCAAAGGCCAGCCCCGCCCGTACACAGCCTGTAATCCCTCACATTAAGCTCTAATCCTATAAAACGTAAAAACCAACTGTCACTTGTAAACAAAAAACATAAAAGAAAACTTTGACTTTTAAAAAAAAACAATACTTCTGTGGGAAAAATCACATAACTATAACTATTTACAATGTTCCTTGCGTGTATGCTGCGAGGACACTCCAGCTCATTCCTGATCTACAACCTCCCCCCCTGGTGGAAGCTTTAACTGTTCTATGTGGACATTTCGCCGCTTCTTAGGGGGTCGTATACTCTCAATTGTCACGACGTTGTGTTCCCTAATCACGACCACTTTAAATGGGCCCTCATATCGCACCAGCTCTTTGCTCCTATTTGACCCTAGTTTTTTATAGACGATAGTCCCGATTTTAAGTTCCCCCATTCGATCCCGGACTTTGAGGTTTTCCCGTTCCACTCGTCTCGCTTTGTCCCTCGTTATCTTTTCTCTGACTTTGTCGCAAATTTTCCTCAAACCGACAGTATTACTCGCCATTTTCTCCGCCATTCCCTTGTCTGCTACCGTCTCTGCCCCATTTCTCCGTCTTTCGCGCAGCCCAAAGAGGATCTCGAACGGGGAGAACCCCGTCGCGGTGTGGATCGAATGATTGTAAGCGGCCACCGCCTTCGGCATTGCCTCATTCGCCGGCAGACCCTTTTCCGCGTGATATACCCGCAGGTGGTCACTCAGGGTGCTGTGCAATCTTTCTATCCCTCCTCTACTCTTAGGGTGCCCTGGGGTATTAAGATGCCAAGAGACATCGAGAGTCTTCATTTCTTTTCGGATGTTGGCATTGTCAAATTCTCTACCCCCATCCGACGAGATCCGGTCTGGTACTCCGTAAAACTGGAACCAGGTATTTAATGCCAGCATTACCGCGTCTGATGACCGATCTTGCACCGGGTGCGCCATGGCCACTTTGCTAAAGCTGTCGATTGTGGTAACCCACTTATACCCCCTCCAAGTGAAGGTATCCACTTGTAAGTCACTCAACGGTGTCTCGGCGGTGGGCGATTCTTCTTGTCGCCCCCGTGGCGGATGTCTGTCATACTTCGTAGTGAGACAAACTGCACATGCCCCTATCATTTCTTGTATGCTCTTTTTCATTCCCCACCAAAAGTACCTCCGCCGCAACGCTTGCAACGTTTCCTGAACTCCACGGTGGTTCGTTTTTCCTTGGTGATAGGCCAGCGTCACTTCCAGCTGCTGTTCTCTGTCTTTGAGTGTCTCCACCATCGACGTGCACCGAATAAATATCCTATCCACTCCAAGTTGTTCCGTTCGCCAGAGTCTACGAATTTTCTCCCAAATAGTGGCATTCCCTACAAATACATGATGGGTCTTTCCGGGTTCCGAGGCATCTTTCAATGCACGGCAAATTTGGTCGTTCCTAACCCCTGGTGGCGACCAAATCGTCGCGATTTTACTTCTCCCATAACTGTCATATGCGATCTGCAGCCGCCCTGAGGTCTTGGATTTCCAAATGATCTGCCGTCTTTTGTCGTTCACGATCCCTTCTGTTACTTCCATTTCAACAGGTCTTTCGGCGGCGGAACCTTCCTCTTCAAGGGTTTCCTCACCTTCGCTATCTCCTCGCGTACCGAGGCTTCCATCCTCCCCGGGTGTCCATTCCCGGAGAAACTGTTGGATTTCCCCGGATGGTTCCCCTTCTTCCAATGCATTCACAGTAATGGCTCTGGACAGCCAGTCTGCCACTACGTTCTCTTTCCCGGGTTTATATATGATCTCCATATTGTACTGGGACAAAAACTCTTTCCACCTCGTGACCCGCGCCGAGGACTCCTTTAACTTTCCTATCCATTGTAGGGGTCTGTGGTCGGTGTGAACACGGAATTTTCTGCCGAAGACATATGGGCGGAAATGGTCTATAGCCCAGACGATACCTATGAGCTCTCTCTCTAGAGCACTATACCGCGCTTCCGTTTCTGTGAGCCGTCGACTAGCGTACGCCACCGGGCGCTCCCCACCGTCTCTCTCCTACGACAACACTGCTCCCAGTGCGTATTCGCTGGCATCAGTGGTGATTGTGAAGGGATGTTGGAAATCGGGAAATGCTAATATTGGTTCCTCTTGTAAGCTAGACATACATTTCCGGATGTTCTGCTCCATGATTGGGGTAATTACCACCCTCGCTCCCTTTCGCAGTAAATTATTAATAGGCACCAGGTATGCCGCCATGTCCGGCACAAATCTTCTGTAATAATTAAGCGTCCCCAGAAGTCGACGGATCCCCTTTACATCTGTGGGCACCACCATCCTTCTAATCGCCTCGACCTTCGTAGAGTCTGGCTTAACCCCCTCCTGTGAGATGGTGTGGCCCAAAAAATTGATTTTTTTCTTCCCCAACAGAGACTTCTCCATGGACAATTTTAATCCGAATTCGCGGACTCTTTGAAATACACTTCTTAGGTGCTCAACGTGCTCTGCCTCCGTTCTGCTGAAAACTAACAGATCGTCCATGTAGACCTGGCATACCGCTTCGTCTATTCCCCTCAAAAATTCATCCATTAGGCGTTGAAAGGTAATCGGGGCGTTTTTCAGTCCAAATGGCATCCTGGTAAATTGATAATGCCCCCTCTCAAATGTAAAGGCCGTTTTGTCTTGGTCGTTCGCACTCATCTTGATCTGGTGATAGCCTGCCTTTAGATCTAGGGTACTAAATATTGTCGCCCCGTTCAATCTGTCTAATATGTCCTCAAATCGGGGAATAGGATACTTCTCGTCCGTCGTGTTCTCGTTTAACTTCCGATAATCGATAACTACCCTGTATTTCTCCGTCTCGTCCCCAGGTCTATTTTTCTTCCTCACTGCCCATAGAGGACTGTTATATGGCGAAGTGCTATCAATTATAATCCCTTGCCGTTTGAGACTCTCTAGCTCCTCTCTAATATGCCTACGTAGTGCCTGCGGATATCGTCTCTCTTTCACGTATGTGACGCGTTCTTTCTTTAACTGGATCTCGTGGACCGTCTTCCCAGTCGCTCCTAGCGTGTCTCCCTCTACGTAAAAAATATCCTCAAACTCCCTCTGTAGGCCTTCCCTCCAGCCCTCTATTTTATTAACCACCCCTATCCGCGCTCTTCCGTCCCATATAGTCCCTTGACATTTATATTCCACTTTCCCCAACTTAATGTTCCATTTTTCCCCGATATTCTCCACACGCGCGCCTACCTTCCCCAACATGTCGCACCCAACTATCACCTGGTACTCCCGCGGCATGTTTCCTACGATATGTATCTTTAGATCTCCCCCTTTCTTCGCCCACCTATTTAGCCCTATGACTAACTCTCCCACTACCTCGCAAGGGCCTCCCAGGGTGATTAAACTACAATTACATACCTGAATCTGGAGTGCCCTCTCTCCGCCATACAGCCTCTCCAGCGCTCCGCGGGACATAATGGTGTTGGTGCTTCCCGTGTCCACCAGACACATCTCTCCTCATTTGACCCTAATTATTGGCAACGCACACATCCTCTCCCGAATTGCATTACATCTCAGGATGCGGTCGCCTCTCTGCCAACACCCTCCTCAGGCTTCATCACGTTGCTCCCATCTACGTGACTCGACCTTCTGCCCTGTCTGTCTCCTGTTTCTGCTGCGCCTCGCTTCTTCTCCTTCAGTTCCCGAAGTCCCTGATGACTCATCTTCTGATGATCCACTCTCCCCATGTGTCATGCTCCGTCTCTCTCTTACTTCTTGAGTGTTTACCTCCATTGGTTCTGGTCGTTGGTATTCTCTCCTCCGGAAGATATACGGGCAATGCCTCGCGATGTGTCCTTCCTCGCCACACTCAAAACATTTTGTTCGAGGACACTGTGCCACTAAATGTCCTGCCTTCCTACATCCGTGGCATTTTCTTTCTTCCCTGGGCGGGGCATACCTCGGTCTCGTTCCTCTAAATCTTCTTTCTCCTGTCGTTCCCTTGTCTCTGCCAATAACGGACGTTTCTGGTCTCCTCCAGGTTGGTTTCAGGGTCCGGGTTCTTTTGTATGCAACTCGGCTCCACTCATTGTCGACGTCTTGCACCCTCACTTCTTCCTCCTTGGCACTAGTGTCGATCATTGATTGTGCACACTCCGAGAACGAGCGCTCATCAGAGAATCCTTCCTTTCTTCCTGTCTCCTTGGCCAGTTGCACTTTTAGAATTGTGGATAAGAATCCCATTCTACCCTCCACCTCTTCTACGCTAATCGACTCTCTCATCTTCTCCGTTATCTTATTGAAACGGACTACTAACCCCGCAGCATATTGCCCGTTACTTTGTCTTGGGGACTTTGTCTCCCTAAACATTTGGAATATGTCCTCCTCGGGAGTCCATCGTCCTCCTCCGTACGCCTTCTTCAATCTCATCTTAATTAATTCCCACGGGGTTTCTTCATCTGCCTGAATTTGATTCAGTATACTTCTCTTGACCCGACATATCAGGGCCGACTTCAACGATTCCGCGTCTCTGGGATCTATTAAATTTTCTTCTGCTTTAGCTCCAATTAAAGCTGTGAGACGGTCTCCTCCTTTTAGGAAATGGTTCAGCTCACCCAGTTCCCCAGTGAATCTCTCCAGCTCCGCAACAGCCTTCCTCAGATCCTGGGTATTCATCGCTTTTACCCTCATCAGCGCGAGCGCCGTGGCATGAACTTCTGGCATAGTTCCCACTCTTCTAATATCTGCTCCCTCTACGAGATTCAAGACGGGCTGTCTCAAAATTCCTCCTTCAGTCATCTTCTCTCTTTCGCGTATAGAAGAAAAAAAAACAAAAAAAAATTACGCTCGCACTCGATAACTCTCTTTCTCCACGGTTCCCGGGTTTCGGCACCAGTTAATGTTTATTGAATTACAAGCTAAGAAAGGTTGGTAATAAGAACACGTAGAACGTTATAACAAGACTGCTTTATTTAGACCAAGATACCTCTATCTATAGGTATTACCTGTAAACATATACAGATAACATATGTTTGGGGATTAAGGCTGGGCACTAGCGGCGCCTGGACTTAACTTATATGTATGTAAATATAACCCCTTCTCAAATAATTATATTTCTTATATCATAAAGTTATTTTATTCTATACTTATAGTGTTTTATAAATAATTATCTGCCAAACAAAACAGATCCACCCTCGAAACTGGGACCCCCCCCCCATTGTGGGGTATTCTGCCTCCTTGACAAAATCAATGACAACACATCCCTGATGGTATTTTCGTTTTTTTTTTTTTTTTGGGTAACAATTGTTAAGCATAGTCGGATCAATACCACAATAAGAATTTCTGATGAATTCTCTGGTTTCTACACGAATTACTAATGAAGTGAGCGGAGAATATCCGCTTAGCTTTCTTGGTAGCACAATTATTCCTATAATGGATATTATGACCAAGAGGATCCTATGTATCAGAGAGTGTTTGAGTAGCAATGTAAGTTCCACGAAACAGACTGTTACTGATGATATATCTGTGCGGTTACTGCTACCGGTTACCTGGAACTGGAACGACATAGACTCAGCGCACGTTGAACCTTGTCGAGAGGCGGCACTTGATTTTCCCACAGACGTACTCTTGGGAGTCCGAAGCGCCCGAGGCTGCAAGTGCGTACCACACCTGGGAATTTTTACAGTGGATATTTATCATTTTTAGTATGGCTTGAGGTCACAGTTTATATTGAGTTGTCTTAGCCCGGCTAATTTGTGTTGTATCCCATTTGCTGTGACTATTTTATGGCCTTCTACATAAAAAAACAAGAAAAAAAGAGACACCGATGATTACGTTAAGGAAATCATTTCGCTATGCAAATGAAGTTGCGCTGGAGAGTGATGTTTTACAGCTATTTAGTTAGGTTTACTAAACGTGTATCAATACGAAAGCTTTTAATTATGACTCCACAAATCCCGATATTTCGTATCCCGATTATTCGTATTTTCAGGTAATTCATACAAATTTGCCGGTCCTTAGAGAAAATCCCGGTAAGTGGTATAAAAACAATGCATTTCAGTCCCCTGAGTAAATCGTATTATTTTTATGCTCGAGGTAACTTAAAAGTCTTGTAATACGTATTTCCAGCTTAAAAACCTCGTTAATTCGTACTGTTTCAAGAAAGGGAAAGATGACAGTGAGAGACCAGAGAGCAGAATGAGTGCGAGATAAATGTTTTCTATGAAATCCCATATATAATTCGTACTCTTTTTACTGAAAGGAAATAAGATGAGGAGAGAGGGAGAGTTTTAGGAATCGTACTAAGCTTTTCTTTCGTTTCTACGGTTTAGTCTCGTTTTCGTTATCGTTGCCATGCCTCCAAAAAAAAGTTAGCCTCTCTATTAAATAGAAACAACAAATCATAAACGCCGTGGCCAGTGGCTTTAAGCAAATTGACGTATCCAAGCGTTTTAACGTCCCTCGTTTCACGATCACATCAATCCTGAAGAACAAGGACAAAATCACTTCCCAGACATCAAGCAGCAAAGTAAAACGCTTACATACTTACTTACATTCTTCTTAATACATACATGTTTGCATTAATACGTTTTTTAATTTTGTACTCCCGATAATCCGTACCAAACTTTCAGTCCCTTGGCAATACGAATTATCGGGATTCTACTGTACTTCATATCTTAGAGATATTTTAGCGCTCATACATTTATTTATATTTCACCTTTCACTAAACTGAGGAGTCTATAAAATCGTCATACGCAGACGACACAGCAATCTACACAAAATCATTTACCGACACAATACCGAAATAAATTTTAAAAAAAATGGATAAAATCAATCTATTTCAATAAACAGAAAATTAAACTAAACCCACTTAAAACAGAGACAATATTCACCTAACGTAGACCAATATTAACCCACTATTTATCCTTAAGCAATTCCCAAATACCCTGGTCCCATTCCATTTACTACTTACAAGTAACCTTAGACCCTTCCCTTACTTTCACAAACCACGTAAACAATAAAGCATCAAAACCTCATCGGCAGAACGTCGCCCAACGCCTTATGAAATCAAAACTGACACCTTAATACAAATAGGCCAGTAAAATGCATTGCTGCTCACAATGACGGCTTGAAGTTATACACTTCCACTTCAAAATACAGGAAATTAGAAGTTGTACAAAAAGATTACATAACACATTAATCCGCCCCCCCCCAATTACATATACTGCACCGGTTTGGAGTCACAGTTGTGCTTCAAACTACAGGGAATTGGAAGTCATACAAAACTTGAGCATGCCCATAAGTAACAATTACCCTCGATACGCCTAGATAACCAATTACCCACAATCCAGACTGAGATTACCTTTTTCTTATTTCCATATCCAAAAACTCAATTACAAGAAAAAAATACCTCCTGAATCAAAGTAAGCATTCTCTCAAAAGATAAAAGCACAAAATATCTGTTGGAATAACACTAAATGTATATTACATAACTTTCTATTTATTTAATATTATTATTTTATTTTTATATTATTATGTAGGTTTTTGATAGTTATTTTTCCTACTATTAGACTTCCATTATGTGTTACATTAACAGTAAACTAAAAACGGATTACAGTGTAAGTGCAAACAGTCTCCGTGACCGATGCATGTAATAATTTTAATTTGTGCTTGTTATAAGATATCAAAATAATAAACTTAAAAAAAAAATACATCTATAATGAAGTTTTGAAAGCGATCGTAATGCGTCATAAGGCTAATGTTTGTATTTAAGGAGTTATTTCACATAAGTCATAAAATTACAACATTTAATGATGAGGAGAATAATAATTTTTTCACCACCAAGTAATTGATTAATTATTACCCTCTCACTCATGGGGTTGCTTATATTTTTATATTATTTGAGGCAACAATTAAAACTACTATTAAAAAAACTACGTTTTACTTGCAGTAGAGAACTTGGTGTTAATGACAGTTTTGATAGATCTTTTTAATTATAGCTTAAGAAAAATTCATATCGTAGTCTAGACAAGATTTTAAAGCAATGAAATAGGTTTTAATTGGTTCTTAGAGGTCCATTTTTTTAAAACTTTTTTTAGCCCACACAGTTCTTAATCTTTCAAGAATTACCAGTCATTATTTCATACTGCCAAACCAGTGTAAAGGGCGTAATTAAGAGGTATTATTTATTAAGGTATAATAAAATAGTATAACAGTGTTGCCATACATACCTCAATCGAAAACGATTAAAATATCAAAGTATTTTTCGCTTTGAAGGCGCAACGAGAGCTGGTACGCGTCTGGGTGGTTGTGGTAAGGTCACCGGTTCCACTGGGCGTGTTAGTTTCAACTCTAAAAATTCATAGAATGTGCCGGTTTAAATGGTTTGTCAAAATGAATGCAATCAGGAATCTTTAGTGAGTTTTTTGACTCGTTGCAGCACCTAACCAACCCAGTGTTTAACACTATGACCCCACCACCCCTCCCGCATCGATGCGAACAGACTGTCGGTGAAAAATCAGGTTAAGAATTAGCATGTAAGTTAGTTTTAAGTTTGATCAAAAAGGTGAGCCCCATCACCTTTATTAGAGTCAGTTCAGTCCAGTCACGCATAATGTGTATTTGTTTATTCCATTATATAATTTTTATAAAATAACAAAACCTGTATATAATGTAGCGGTGCTACAGGAAACACAAAAAATATCTGTAAATAGATTCACCTGAGGATCTATAATTTTATATAATTATCTGTAAAATTAAAGGGGCCAGGAAGAAAAAAAAAAAAAAATGCAATCATCTGATTTTATTTTAATATACCGTTAACATTTCATATTGGATTCCTCATTTATTAGTAACTATAGACATCAAGCTGATAATTTTTATTGTTAAATAAAATTACTACAAACTACTTGGAAGAAGTTCTGTCTTTAATAGTATTTTTCAACACCGTCGGAGCACTTCCTGCCACTTCTTAACAGTCAAGAGTGTTCAGTGTTCTATTGCCATATAAACTATCTGGTTTTGATTCATGGCTGGCCATTAAATTAGTTAGATGTCAGGACCCGGTGTCACTAGTGTCGGCCATGTTGAAGTATTGCCTTCCTGCCTAGCAAGGCATCCATTACAGGTTCCATTCCCAGCTGTTCTCTTAGTGTGTCACCTACTGTCTGTTCCAAGAAATCTATACTAGTTCCTTTTAATCGAAAAATAACACATTATGCAACCTATTAGCTTGTTCTAGGTTTGAGTAACACATTTATAGATTTGAAAAATAACGATTTTTGAAATAGAATTTGTTGAATTAACAAAATGCTTTTTGATGTTCTGAATGGTAAATTTTAGGAAAACGACTAGCCTTTTATGTTGCTTTAATGATATTAACAAAAACATACACATATACTATTTTATTATACCTTAATAAGTAATATCTCTTAGTTTAATAAAGTGTGTCCCAGAATTAAATCAAGATTTGCCGCCATTTGTGCAGTAAAGTGCTGACAACCCTAAAAAAAAACAATTTGACAGCTGACAGTTCAGGGTTAGTAAAAATGGAGCTTTAAACGATAGAACAACGTGTCTTTATTGTTGAACATTATCTCAAAAATAATGAAAGTTTGGCGACCGGAGTTCGAAAACATCATACAAAATATGGTCGGAATAGTGTTTTGACTTCATCAACTGTGAAGAGATTAATTGAAAAATTTAGGGAGACTGGATCAGTTGGAGACACTAAACACACTGGTCGTCCTAAAACAAGCCGTTCAAATGTCAATATCGAAGCAGTGCGTGAGAGTATTGTTGAAAATCCAGGAACATCTATTTGGCGTCGTAAACAAGAATTGCAAACTCAACGAGCTCTCTAAAGTGTATACTCACTAAAGATCTGGGTCGCCATACTTACAAAATTCAGTTAACACATTGATTGTAGCCTAATGACCATACACAGCAGAGTTCGGCGATCAGAATTGGCCCCCTAGATCGTGTGATTTAACACCTTTAGATTTCTTTTTTTGGGGTTATTTTAAGTCAAAGGTGTATGTCAACAAGCCCACATCAACCCGTGCATTAAAAAAGGAAATTCAACCACATTTATGCCAAATGGTCATGGTAACTTTCGACAAGAGTGCGTATGTGCCAGCCAAGTCGTGGAGGCCATTTGCCCGATGTGTTATTCCACAAATAACCCTATCCTATTTACTTTATAATTCAATAAAAAAATAACAACAAAAATACTAAAAACTGTCTTTTCTATTTAAATCAAATCTTGCGTTAATTCTGGGACACCCTATACTTTTTTTTGTTAAATAACCTTTGTAGTGCAGAGTCTTTTAAAAGAAAAGAAAGAAAAGTTTTATTATGAAGTACACTCAAAACACTGGCATATACAGATATTAAGAGATCAGTTAGAACATACTGTGGTGAATGTCTAAGCACAAGTGGGGTCTGGGGCTAAAGTTTTTTTTGTCTTAGCTCTCAAATTTTAAGATTATGGATAAGGGAAAAACAAAGGAATATTTGAGTTGAGTGGAGTTACTAGGAGTACCTGCTTGAAGGTGGAGTTAGGGAATTAAGGAGTGTTGGAAGCCTCGGTAGAGGTGGAAATGTTGCGGTACAGTGGTGAGAGTCCACTGGAGGCTGGGGCTAAAGCTGAGACATATATGTATAAGAAAAGGATAAGATTCTGGGAAGTAGGGAGGTGTTGGGAGGATGCGGTTGCTTACTTCAAAATAACAGGAACCATAAGTGACTTTCATTAATTCATGAGGCAGGTATACAGTTCTGCTCAAGCACCTTCTTTTTTTAGCATTACGTATAATATTATCATTATAATATTCTTAGCATTATAAAACTTTCATAAATAGTTTAAGTTTTATTATACCACCAATATTGAAAACATAGAATAAGTGTATAAATCAGCTGTTTAGTCAATTTTGAATATTTTTTGCGAGTCCAACTCTAAATCCATTATCATGTTTAAGGTAAGGATACAGATTATTTAGTGGTTCCCGAAGAGTACGTGTATTTTAGTGATTTTCCGTCTTACGTTTTATCATATAAGAGATATGGATAGACCAAAGTAAAATTTGACAGACGAAGAAACAACAAACGAAAAAAATAATGAAATAGTGAAAGCAATGAATGAAAATCTTTTAAAAAAGGATTATAATAAAACAAAATCCATAAAAAGACAAATTTACTTGTTTTAGGTGCTCTAAATTAACAAAAATTGTAACAAAGCCTCGGGTTCGAAGCATAGTCGTTGCCGCCAAATAGAAAAATATCCTTACCTTCAGATAACAAATGCCTAGATGAAATAATAAAAAACCTGACGGTTGGGAACATTGAGATGAATTGACACTTTTGTGAACATATTCAAGTATAAAAAAAAATGTGCATTTACCACATTCAATTCTGAGAACGTAGATATTAAAGGTAGTGGGCCATGCTCAAAGTGAATTATCGAGGAAGCTTCAGCTAAGGCAACTACTTCTCGAACGAACAAAATAGGAGTGTCGATGATATATCAGAAATTGCCACCATGAACAAAAATCACAAGGGTAAAGTTTCGAAAAAATTGGTTTATTTTTGAATTCGGCACGATATTCACTCACAATACTTATATGCAGCCATGTCCAGATGTAGAAGTAGAGGAGATAAAAAAAGGAAATCAAAAATAAATTATGCCAAGAAGTCTTACATTAGACTTAAAACAAATATGACATAAAAATAACTCAGATTAAGATAATCTGCATATTATTTGTTTACTTATTATATTTTATATGTCTTATAAATGTATGTAAGACAATTATTGAAGTTGGGGTGAATAAACTTGAATTAGTTTCTCTGTAAACAAAGAAAGCAACTTTATTCACTATATTTTATATTATAACTATTATTCATATTATTTACACAATCTTACCTGTAAACAAAGAAACGACAATCACAGTTTATAATTATCACTTCTCTATTCACACTCTAATTAAAACTTTAGTTACTTAATGTAACCTTTCTCTATCCTCTCACTTTTTAGAATATTGCTGATAGCTCCATCTAGTGGTGGTCAGTAGAAGCAGCGCGGCTAATTCAAATTATAAATAGATGTATATATATCTTCTCTTATTCATAAAACAGCTGATTTATAAAGGAATTTATTCTTCTTTTTAATTCTTCAATGAAATCATTTTTGACTTATATCACTTTTAGTATTTGTCTGACATAACTTCCTTAGGCAATGTAGAACCCTATTTATTACAGGCAATTTACAATATCCTTCTTCTTCCATTAATTTTCCATGCCTGTTAAGAAAAAAATCAGAAGAGAAGAAATATTTTTATTAACCTATATTTTACCTACACACCTAGATTACAGATTTCCTTTACAAGGACAAAAATTTAAAACAGAAATAATACAGTAGGGGTAAGAAAAAAAATTATTATTATATTTGGATCTATTGTTCTTGAAAAGTTTAAGATAAGTTTTAGTTTTATTAGAATATTTGACTTAAGACGAATCGTTCTATTGTGGGAAGCTATAAGTCATGGAGGACATTTGTTACGTTGGTATAACAATGGCAGTTATTGAATATTCTCATGGTTAATTTTTCAATTTTTTTCTACTTTAGAAAAAATGTTTTTGCATGTCATAGCTCCAGCCAAGCGAAGCATTAAAGTTGATTAGTCTGTAGAGCATGAGACTTGACTACCTTCAGCGGCCGTTTCACAATCGTTGGATTTCCATTAGCCTGGTTTTATTGTCACTGAAGACTTTTCCGTAGGCAAGGTAACTCTCGCATCACTTTGGTATCTTCACGTCTTCAAGCTATTTAGATGAAAGGTTGGGTGCGAACATTATGAAATAGATTTTAAGTTATGGTAGCATTGATAATCAGGTAAAACCTTTATTTTTACTCCTAAAATTCATTTTAAAAATGTCTAGATGGTATAAAATTATTATATTGTATGATTTTTAGATGGTAAAATAATTTTCTTGATTGATATTCTTATCAACTAATACAAATCAAAAATTGTTACAATTGCCAAATATCCTAAAAATACAATAACGATTTCAATTATTGTCAGTTTTAGTAGATTTTAAGCCATTTACTAATGTTTATTTAATCATTTTTATCTACACTTCGTACACGAAAGAAAACTTCTCAAGCCACGTTCACTCTGGGCAATAAATGTGACACTCCTAGTGTGAACAGAGCTTAACAATCATTAGTGTTTTATTTTATATGAACATATACATACATTTTTGACTTAAAATAACTAAATAATAAATGTCTGCTATAATATTTTCAAATCAATCGTAATGCGCTATTGTAATAGTGGTCCATTAAAGCCCGAAGACTGTTGATCTATAGCTATCAAGATCTTGGATTGTCGATTACCGATTGACAATTATCTTGCAATGCGTTACTATCAGTAGGGCATTAAATCCTTTGCGATCAGTTGCTACTATTGATAACTAATAACTATTAATGCTTAATTAGTTACTCTTCTAAATAGAAATATTCTTTTTCTTTAATTATTAACTAATAATCCACGTTGGTTGTAATATAAGTCTAACCTGTGCAACCCTTCTTAGCGTAAGGGTTTCAAGTTTTAAAAAACCAACGAAACCCTAAAAACCCTAAATCACCCTAAGCCAGGTAAGACATTACTTAAAGGGTGTCAAGTCTTACATTAAATATATTCGAAACATATCTTATGCTACAGCATATTAACCTTGGCTCAGACATCAGCCCTGTGACATTAGAGAGAGATCATTTATGTAAAGAAGTATGTGAGCGTATTACAGAAAGGTCAAGAAAAACTTGTAGACGTTGCCCTTAACGCTCTGACCTTCCGTAACTATTAGAATACGATGGTCCAATCTATCGAAATAAATATTTCAATAACCAAACCGATCTCCATTAGTCTAAATAAAAGCTTTTGTATCGGCCAATTGTACATTCTGTACGGAGCTATGGAATTCCTGGCTAAAACCCCGATAGAGAACAAAACACCCCCCAACTTCCTGTGACTGGTTTGTATTCATGGTGGAGTCCTCCTGGGTCCAACTGACCACCGAATCCTGGGCAGCCAGAGTTCGGCCAGAACGAGTGTTGGATTACCTCCATTCCAGGAACGGGTCGATATATTAGTCAATCAGGAGTCGTGGGGTGAATGTTAATTCGATACATCGATACAGGGCTCGGGTAATTGCATATCGCCAGAGATGAAGTCATCCTGCCAGGGGACGAAAATAGTGCGTCCTGGAGTAAATAGCAGGTTAATAGTATGCGGGTTACTTTCCCAGTTCAGGACACGGCGGGTTAAAACTTTAGAAAGCCCAAGACATTAAAATTTTAAATAAACCATTAGTCTATCGTGTAAAATTGGCTAGTTTTCCAGTAACGGTGATAACACCCTGGTGTTTAAGTAATTGTTTTTTTTTTGTTAATATTATGGATAACACGAGACTGCCGATCAAAACCAAGCCGAAAATTTTGTACTGAAAACAAAAAAAAAAACCAAGGAGATCAGAGATAGTTAAAGAAATCGGAATTGACATAGCCGAGCTATATGGATTGCACTATCAGTCGGATACGGCGTAATTCCTGATTATCTTGTGACTATAAAACAGCAAATTGCCAGTTCTATTGCTCCTTCTAACTTAATAATGAGCGAATGCAAGGCCATGTAAAACGGTGTAGTTACTTTTGACTTTACCTAATATCCTTGAAAAAAAAATCATCGAAGACATCCAAACAAAAAGAACAAGATTCGATATGAAGATCAATTAGCTTGATAATGTTAACGACTTGACTCAAAAGAGTTTGCCAAAAAATAACGAATCGCCAGTTAAATAATCTTTATAATATAATCTAAGAAAAGCTTTATTATGAAGTACAATCAAAACACTGGTATATTCAAATATTAAGAGTTACGTTACTACATACTGGGTGGAATGTTTAGGGACGAGTAGGGTTTGGGGCTAAAAGCTGAGACATATATGTATAAGAAAAGGGTAAGATTCTGGAAAGTAGGGAGTAAGGGAAGTAAGGAGAGGTGCGGTTGCTTACTTAAAAATAACAGGAACCATCGGTGACTTCCATGAAGTCACGAGGCATGTATATTTTCTGCTCAACCCCCTTCTACTTTTAGCATTATATATAATATTAGCATTACAATATTCTTAGCATTATAAAACTTTCGACTGGTCAGAAACAACCAAACGGAATTGAAATCCTTTTTTTTTTCAGGCGTATTGGAATTTAGGGCCAATTTTGAATTTGTTCTACCTGACCTATGTGATGTATAATACACCTGACTCTCTGGCTGATTAAATAAATATTTTATCTGCAGAAACAAAGCGATAAATGCAAATTGGTGTTATTAAAATTTAACTCCTTACAACGCGAACCAAATCCAGTTTGTACAAGAATTAAGGTAAGACCAATTTTCACGTTGCCCTTGTCAGATGACAGATATGAAAAACTTAGGAATCTTGGAAAGAATTTCGGTACCGCGAGAAAAGGAATCTTAGGAGAGTAATCTGCACTTGGTAGATAGGAATTGTTTGGAATAACCGCTGAACCAAAGAGTCACTCTGGAATCGATAAATAAATGGATGGCAATACAAGACATAAGGTAATGGCCGAAGCTTGATGACGAATTCTCACAAAAGTAGTAAATATAAGCTATCATTTGCGTACAAAAGGGATTTTAATATTTTATTTATAATTGACCCCTTAATTTTGAAGTCAGGCTCAAAAAAAAAAAATCTGAAAAACATAATAAAACTATTCCTCTAAAGCATCTCTATGTAAGGTAACCCACAAAATTTAAATTGCTTTAATTTGTGTTATATAATATACTATGATTGATACTACGATGCAGTGTAAATGATAATGGTAATGGATTGATCATTTAGTTTTTTTTGTATTGTTGTTAGTGAAGTTACAAATAATCGATGCGGTATTTATGCTGTATATCAATCATGACCAAAAAAAGTTTCCATTGCCCAAACGGTTCCGAATAAATAAATATTAATAGTATGATTCCAAAGTATGGAATATTGAAATGACATACCTTCGGTAACGAGGGCAAATATATTCTAAATACATAAACAAAATATAACTTTATCGTGAGTTTTATAATGCTAAGAATATTATAATTCTAATATTATATATGTATAATGCTAAAAGTGGAAGGAGCTTGAACAGAACTGTATACCTGCCTCGTGACTTCATGGAAGTCACTGATGGTTCCTTTTATTTTTAAGTAAGCAACCGCATCCCTTCAAGACCTCCCTTCCCAGAATCTTATCCTTTTCTTATACATATATGTCTCAGCTTTAGCCCCAGACCCCACTTGTGCCTAGACATTCCACCCAGTATGTTCTAACTGATCTCTTAATATATGTATATACCAGTGTTTTGCTTGTACTTCATAATAAAACTTTTCTTTATTTTCTTTCAAAAGACTCTCCTCAACAAAGGTTATTCACCAGATTAGGTTACCCACTTACCTTATTTGAGAAACACACCTCGACGCGTTTTTGAAATTTGAACTTTTCAGTTTTGACTTCGTTACTTGAAGTGGCGTGAAAATTTCACGAACTAGATCCCTGACCTAATCAATAGGTTGATTTAAATATGAATTAATTCGAAATAATTATTAATATTATTGTCAATAGACAATTGATGAACAATTTAAATCTTGTGATTATAAACAGAAAATCTCATAGCCTGTCCTAACGGTCTATACGTTTGAAGAAAAAATAATTATTATGACATGCTCTCACTTATAATAATATACAATTAGATCACTCATTTCCATTGCCCAAACGGCTTTGAATAAATAAATATCAATAGTATGATTTTAAACTAAGACTGTAATATTGAAATGGCATAGCTACGTTCGGTCACCGGGGCAAATATATTCTAAATACATAAAAAAAATTTAAAGTTTATCGTAGTTCGCCAGACTAGGTTACCCACTTACCTTATTTGAGAAACACACCTCGATGCGTTTCTGAAATTTGAACTTTTCAGTTTTGATTTCATTACTAGAAGTGGCTTGAAAATTTGTTCGTACTAGATCGGTAACCTAATCAATAGGTTGATTCAAATTTGGACTAATTCGAAATAATTATTATTAAAGGAAGAAAAACGCCAATTGACAATGGATGAAAAATTTCAATCTTGTGATCGATTATAAACTCATAGCCTGTCCTAACGTTCTATACGAGATTAAATAAAACGTTTTAAAGAAAATTAATTATTATGACATGCTCTCAGTTATAATAATATATAATTAAGATCACTCGTTGCAGTGAAGTGTCCAAAACGATTTACGGCTTGCAAAAGAAAGGGCAGCTCTGGACCTATCCGACAGGGAACAGGACTAGGAGAGGAGTGGCCGAGAAAGAAAACAAAACCAGGAGACCGGAATGCAGTGCCACTGAGATCACGGCTAAATATAATACCTCGACCGGCTAGGTAGTCAGCTGATATCGGTGACGTGGATCTGTTAGCATATCGAGTACGTCATAGTATTCACGGCAGGTCATCACGGTGAGCCACAGCCTCCTAGATGTCTGAGCCACTCACACGCTCACTATTAATAGTCGTTATAGTATCTGGCGCCGACCGGAAATAGTAGAGGGGATTCAGTCATCGCTGCAGTTCCGTGTGCCGTCACCCTCCTCTTAATGTATGCACCTGTTTACGTCGCAGTTGATCTTCTCAGCCCACGGCCACTTTGATATACACGTAGGTTTATTAATTATTGTAGGTTTCTTTTTCAAGGAACGGCCTTCTCCGTCCTGTGGTTAGAACGCCTGAATACGAACTATTATGACTTGGGCTCGATTCCCGACTTCCATTCTCTCAGGTGATCATTCCGGCAGTAGTTCGCTTAAAAGTGCATCTATAAATAAATAAGGACGTAGGCAACCTGGTAGAGAAAACCAACACGGTCGTAAGGTAATAATCAAGCACTAACCACAGGGCTCTCTCATTCCAGACTAATTCTTGCTATGTTTAATATTCATAAACCATTAAACTACATTTTTTTTTGGAATTAAGGAATAGAGTTCTTCTGTACAAATATGAAAAATTTAGTCCTCGTTATTTTCAAGTCATTTAATAATTTTTTTTCGACATTAATTAACTCTTGACAAGGTAAAATGATCTTATTATTACCGCGTGCCTTAACCTTTCACGTTCTGTTATGACCTAGGTAATTTAAGTCTAGGCCATAAGAGAAAACGAAGTAACTCATGTCTTAACTTGTATTTTTTTTTTTTAAGTTGCTATTATCAACAATTATCAATATTGAAAATGTAAGGCTCCAATTAATAGTGATCAGAGATCTTAATAAATATTTTTGATTTGTCATAACTTGGTTCTATCGTCCAACTAACCTCATGATTTCAATTTACTTACGACTGCCACTCAATCCTGTGCATTATCCAGTTAGGATATATCGAGAATGCATTACTCTCAATTTTTAATTTTTTTGCGGGTTTAAACGTTTTCTGACAAAATGAAACTTTATTGCATGAATCTAAAATCGGAATTTAATAAGTACATTTTCAAAAGCTATGATATGAGAAGCTATCCCCAGTGAAAAGCAGTGACCTCTCCTATTTTTTCCCAACCCTAAAAAAAGTTCCAAAAAAAAAAAAGGAACAAACATGGTAACACTGTAGACAGATGATTAGGTTTATTTATGTATACACTACTTCAAAGGACATCCCATCTCTCAATAGAAAACAAATTACAAATTAACAAAGTTATACTTAAGCCAATCTGGACATACGGAATAGAGCTATGGGGGACAGCAAAAAAGTCAAACATCAAGCATATACAATCCTTTCAATCAAACTTCTTGAGAACAATAGTTAATGACCCTTATTACGTCAGCAACAGAACCCTTCATAACGATCTTAATATACCTTACATTCTCGAAACTTACAACTTCATAAAATTCCATAGTAACCTAGCCAACCACCCTAATCCCCTAGCACAATCATTGCACTGCACCACTCATCCCTATAATCCTCCTCGGAGACTAAAATGGCAGTGGGCTGGTGACCTGATATAAATGCGTAACAGTGGGAGCCGTGGCAATGGCCAGTTTCTCCAATCATGTCCTGAGCGTATGTGGATCTCGCGCTCTTGGTCAATCAGCCTCCGATGGCTAGTATCCCGCTGACGGAGGAGCGTGGGGGACTTCCCAAGACTCCGTTTTCTCTCTCGCATGCGAGGGAGGTGTCAACCACGTGGATTTGGGAGGTCTTTGGGCTGTTTGTAAATACTGCATGAATGAGCGAGTGAATAAAAATTGTAAATATGCTATGAATGAAAACATTTATCACAGTTACTTATTGCCCAATGACGCAAATAGTAATTTTATCATAGCAAAGCTGTTTAATAATTTAATTTATGTATACAGTATATTTTACACTCATTATTTTTTTTTTTATCCTGCATTTGTTTTTATTCTGCATGTTGCATTCACATTTTTTTTACTATGTTAAGGTTATTTTTAATTGATCTTGCATTAATCTAGTAGCAGTGATTTGCGTAACTGATTCGTGATTATGAGTCAAAATCACTAAATAGGAAGTGAATTTATTTCTATATAATAAATAGCAGTAGATGACTTCCGATTTTATTGCTAATATTTTAGCCCTAAATGAAAGTAGACAAGGGCATAAATAATTTACCAAATAATATTTATCTCTCATGGAAAATGAGATATTTTTATTTGTTTTGTATTATGATGTAATTATAAATCATAATAAATAAATAAATAGCACAGGGAATTTAGAATAAAAGTAAATTTAATTGATAAAATTGCCAGAGTGAATTTACGCTATTTGTTAAATAACTCTCTGACAATACAGTTCATAAATCGGATTTAGTTATGATATCAGAAAGATTAGTGTTAGCATTTGCCAATTAATATTTCTTCAAAGAAACAAAACAAAACCCGCTGATAAAGTAGGGCAATGATGGAGAAATAAAATGCATATTATCATCAGCAACATTTAAATTACATAAATAATGATTCAGTTATTTTGCCACTGCTGACAATAACTTTATCAATTACCTTAATGAAGGGTATATCTCTAACATCTTATCTTTATTGTGACAAAATTACAATCTGCCTTATTGGGCAATAATTAATTGTATTCAATGTTCTCATTCATACCATATTTACAATTCTTAATTCACTCGCTCATCCATACAGTATTGAAAAACAACCCAGAGACCTCCCAAATCCACATGATTGTCACTCCCCTATCATGCGAAAGAGGAAGCGGAGTCTTGGGAAGTCCCCCACGCTCCTCTGTCGCCACCAGATAGGAGCCAGTGGAGGCTGACCAAGAGCGCGAGAGTCACAGACGCTCAGGACATGATTAGACAAAATGGCCATTGCCAAGACTAACTATGCCAACACCATTCAACCTGGAATAAGAATAATTTACTCTCCGTTTATTTTTATTATAGTTTAAAGATAGTTATTTTTGTACGATTTACCACATGTCTTCTCAGTGCATCTAGTTAGGGAGAGTATCTTAGTTTGTAGTAAGGTATAGTTGGGTCATCAAATCAAATCAGGTGGATTTGAGAGTTGGGTGCATCTAGGATGCTTGTTAATACAGTGTGAATGAGCAAGTGAATTAAGAATTGTAAATATGGTACGAATGAGAACATTGAAGACAATTACTTATTACTTAATAAGGTAGGTTGCAATTTTAGCACGATATTTGATGTTAGAGACATATACTTCATTAGGGTAATTGATAAACGAAGAGTTGAATTACTAAATGAAAATTGTCAGCCGTGTAGTAAGCTGCAGTAGTTATCTTTAGAAGCTATTTAGGTATTTAGGCTTCCATCTCGACAAAAGACTGACATGGAACCCACACACGAGGCTATAAAGACAAGAACTACACAGACACTTTGGACAACTGTACAGACTACTTTGAAGTACATCTCTCAAAAGAAAATAAACTACTTATTTACAAATTTATACCTAAGCCAATCTGGACATACGGAATAGAGCTATCGGGGACAGCAAAAAAGTCGAACATCAAGCGCATCCAATCAAAAGTCCTGAGAACAATAGTAAATGCCCCTTATTACGTCAGCAACAAAACCCTTCACAATGATCTGAATATACCCTATATCCTTGAACTCATCCCTTCCAAGTTTACGAAATTCCACAGTAGCCTTTCCAACCACCCTAATCCTGTAGCACAGTCACTGCACTGCGTCACTCATCCCTATAATCCTCCTCGGAGATTAAAACGGCAGTGGCCTCGTGACCTGCTATAATTAAGTGTTAGCGGGAGTCCTGGCAATGACCAGTTTCTCTAATCATGTCCTGAGCGTCGCTGGCTCTCACGCTCTTGGTCAGCCTCCACTGGCTCGTATCCAGTGACGTGGCTGGTGGGGGAGCGTGGGGGACTTCCCAAGACTCCGATTCCTCCTTCGAACGCGAGGGAGGTGACAACCTTGTGGACTTGGGGGGCCTCCGGGCTGTTTGTAAATATTGTATGAATGAGCGAGTGAATGATGAATTGTAAATATGGTATGAATGATAACATCTCAATTACTTATTGCCTAATAAAAAGGCAGATTTTAATTTTATCTAAATAAATTGAATTAAAATTTAAAAAAAAAGAAAAAAAAAGCTATTTATATCGAAAAATGGCCATTTTCAAGCCACACTTTGTACTGGATCTCATCATGATCAGGGATCTTTAGTTTTGCTAACTAACCCTTCCGGTGTAAAGGTTGTTTAATGACAACTTAAATCCTGGCGTTGCAGATGTATCTGACTCTTTAACCAATGTATCAATTTACTATAGCGTTTTGCATTACTTTGAAATCATGTCACATTTTACTGAACACAACACTGTATCCTTCTATGTAAACAATTAATACAACCTAGAAGAATACTGTCAAGAGAAATACAAGCAAACCTATTCAGGGTTCTGACTTCATAAGACCCGCTCTTTCTTCATTGGTTTCATTCATTAGAGACGGGAAGGATTGCAGACAGCATACTTCACTTTTCTGGACACGTTCCTTGGACGGACTAAACGGTTGAGTCAAGGAGCCATTATACGTGGTCATGTCACCGCTTTAGAACGGATCTGTGCAAGCAACATCTTGTATTGAGAGTGTTCAGGCAATTATTAGAATACGGTCTCTTATGGTATTCATTCTTGATTAGTAAGGTAACAAAACAAATCAGGAAGTCTAGTGTCAGTGGAAGAAGAAATGGTCAAGAGTACAATGCGTGGAAACAGGCAACCTTTTCTTCATCAGTGTCTCCAGAAGACTTATTCATCATTGGTATCTAGACTTGAAGAAGGAGGTTACATTTAGACAACCAACCATTTCTCTATATGATTATTGCACATTAGAGCGTTGCACCAAACAATATTAACTCCTTTATTGTGCTAAAATTACAATATGCCTAATGAGCCAATAAGTAATTGAGGTAAATGTTCTCATTCATACAGTATTTACAGCCCAGAGGCCTCCCAAATCCACATGGTTGTCACCTCCCTCGCATGCTAAGGAGAAAGCGGAGTCTTGAGAAGTCCCCCACACCCCTCCAACAGGAGCGTCACCTGATATGAGCCAGTGGACGCTGACAAAAAGCGCGAGAGCCACATAGGCTCAGGACATGATTGGAGAAACTGACCATTGCCAGGACTCCCACTGTCACGTATTTATAGCAGGTCACGAGGCCACTGCCGTTTTAGTCTCCGAGGAGGATTATAGGGATGAGTGGCGCAGTGCAAAGACTGTGCTACAGGATTAGGATGGTTGGAATGGCTACTGTGGAATTTCATAAACTTGGAAGGGATGAGTTCTAGAATGTAGGGTATATTAAGATCGTTATGAAGGGTTTTGTTGCTGAAGTAATAAGGGACATTTGCTATTGTTCTCAGGACTTTTGATTGAAACGATTGGATGCGCTTGATGTTAAATTTTTAGCTGTCCCTCATAGCTCTATTCCGTATGTCCAGATTGGCTTAAGTATAACTTTGTAGATTAGTAATTTATTTTCTGTTGAGAGATGGGATGTTCTTTGAAGAAGTCTGTACAGATCTTCAAAGCCTCTGTTTAGTTCTTGTCTTTTAAGCCTCGTATGTGGGTTCCAGGTCAGCCGTTTCTCGAGATGGAAGTCTAAGTCAGGAAGAGGAATCGAATTTAAATAAAACTAGTGGACAAGACTTGCGATAGAGGGTGAAGGTAATGTGGGAGCATTTTTCTTCATTAACTTTGATTCGGCATTGGCTGCACCAATACTCGATCTCATCAACGTGTTTTTGAAGGTTATGGACACATATTACTCCTCCTTATACGAGAAGAATATCTTACTAATTACTGTTAGACACTGATGTGTAATTAACCAAACTACAGTCTCGGTGACTATGTGAATCTACCATCTAGGCATGAGGGACTTAAATGAAGCCTAAAGGACTTGATATTAATTAGATTGTGGGTTATAGACCATTAGTTAGCATTAGGGTTATAACTAGACATTTAGTATACATTTTTTTTCAACTTGAAAGACAATAGTTCCCTAAATGAAAAAAAAAAATTGTAGTTCTACTATAAATAATTTTGAAGATGGCTTTTAGAGGCTAAAAACGTTATATTTAAGATAATAAAATTTGTGGAGTACAAAATTATCATTTTCAAAAAATATTATGATACGACTCCACGTCACTTCTATAATCTTCCACCATTTTCTTAAGCGTTAAATCGACAGGAGGTTATCTTACTAACAAGAACAATGTCTATAGGAATATTTAATAATTTACATGGACGGATTTACTAACAATGATATGTATTGATGTTGAAAGCATGATTCATCTTTCATCAACGAAACATCACGTCAACTTTGAATACACATCCAACAATGGAATCGCAGTTAAATATTTATCTAGATTTCGAAGTTAAAGGTGGTTTCTTGATTGATTTACTGTTTGAGCTACGAATCTTGCAGTGTTTGGAGCAGAAAATTATGTTATCCCTCAGACTCATCTTCATGTTGCATAAAGGTTCGGTTCTGTAACAAAAGCAAGTAGTTTATATAAGTAATAATATAAGTAGTTTATAGTTTGCAAGAATGTTACACAAATGCCAACGACTTAAAAGCTAACCTTTCGTAATAATTGTTGCTGGATAGCCTGTCTAAAGGTAAGCACGATTTTGATATCGATTTCTTTCTTTTTTTTAATGATAAAAATTTAATGTTTTTTAGGATGAAGAGATCGTTAAGTGCCTGAAGGCAAAAACTGCCGCCTGTCAGTTCAAGGGTCCAGCAAAAGATTTTTACCATAATTAGAAACTTTAATTCTGAACTTCCCAGTTACCACCAGTTACGTTACATATAACGACCATTTGAGCACCTCGTCTTTTTCGTTGTTACCCCTAAATTTTGTTCTAATCCACCGCAACGTTATCACTGGGTGCCTTGATGGAAAATCCGTTAAGGTGGACCAAATAATAAAGTTTCAACAACAATACAAAAGCTATATAAGTGAAACTGGAAGTTTGTCGTGTGGTTACATCACCTGATTCAATTAAAATGGCATCTCAAAGTAAACAATATTCCAAGACTTGAGTGGTTATCTGTGCAGTTGGCAACATATTTATATATATATATATATATACAGTTTTATAATAATAATGTTACAATCTGCCTAATTGGGCAATAAGTAATTGTAATAAATGTTTTCATTCATACCGTATTTCCAATGTGCATTCACTCGCTCATTTATACAGTATTTACAAACAGCCCGGAGACCTCCTAAATCCACATTGTTGTCACCTCCCTCACATGCGAAAGAGGAAGCGGAGTCTTGGGAAGTCCCCCACGCTCCTCCGTCAGCCGTGTCACCGGAGCCTAATGAAGAGTGCGAGAGCCACATGCGCTCAGGACATGATTTGAGAAACTGGCCATTGCCAGGACTCCCACTGTTATCCATTTATAACAGGTCACGAGGCCACTGCCGTATTAGCCTCCGAGGAGGATAGGGATGAGTGGTGCAGTGTAATGACTGTGCTAGGCTGGTTGGATAGGTTACTATGGAATTTCATGAACATGGAATGTAACATATTTATTAAAATATTTTATCAGTAGCATTTGTAGGAGTTTAAGTATTAGTAACTCAATTTGGAAAGGAGGGTGCAGATATGTGCCCATTTATCTCACTAAATATTTGATTCTATAAATTGAAGAGGGTAAAAGAAGAGGACATTAAAGAGATCCTACCCCTAAAAAAATGATAACAGTCAAAATTACTTTTTTGCAGATGATATTTTCAGTTACTTCTGCACCTGAACTGACTTGTTAGGTTATACTTTGTTATTTGCTTTCATGTTGTAACCACCTGAAACCTTAAAGTTGGTATATAGTTTAAGCCGATTTCGGTTTCCTACAAACCAAGGTAATAATAGATCAAGTAGAAACAAGAGTCAATTTATGTAAAAAAAAAAAAAAAAAAGTTTGTCGTTAACCTTAAATTACGAATGGTACCTCCAACCCAGAAATTTTTTTTGTTTATTCATCAGGCAAGAATGTGTAGGTTGGTTCTTTCTGATGATACCATGTTATGCCGCCTTTACACAACTGTGATGATCCAAAAGGCAGGGATAATCTCGAACAGCCCTGAACGAGAAACTGAAAGAACTGAAAGTTCAGAGTTACTACTAACTATCCGTATCGGGGTATTTAAACAATAAAAGCGCTTTTCTCTGTGCCTGACCTATTTTAAGTGCTGCTAACTTTTGAAGTTGACTATTCCGTAATGGTAATAAGTGGCCATTAGAATCTAAACCACGCTATACCCACTTTTTTCACAGGTTACTTTTTTTAAGTATTAGGCCTATTCTACAACATCCTTCAGCGATTCTCATGAAACCCTACTCCACCCTGCTAAATAAAGACTTCAAATGTGAATTCTGGCATCAAAGGGAACATGTAATTTCTTTATCCCGAGTAAAAAATGTGAAAATGGGTGTACCCGGTATTCTAAAAGAGTGCTCTAATTATAATTTGGAGT
Source organism: Acanthosoma haemorrhoidale (assembly GCA_930367205.1). Lineage (NCBI taxonomy): Eukaryota > Metazoa > Arthropoda > Insecta > Hemiptera > Acanthosomatidae > Acanthosoma > Acanthosoma haemorrhoidale. The sequence goes on from OV884012.1 coordinate 14,931,619, forward strand.
ATTCAAAGTATCTACCTTGTTCCGTAAAGATATATCTTTGATTGTGACTTACTGTATGACATAATTTATGTAAAAGGTTTTTAATTAACCATAAAATTAATTTTGACTCGGACTACTCACCCTGTTTTACCCTGGCGGTTCCTGCCGCACTTCTTGCACACCCTGTCGCACTGGCACGATAGCTTGTACTTCTTTTTTCTCTTCTTCCTAGCATCGCTCCTCTTTTTCGTCCTCCTCCTACCGCTCTTTTCACCGAACATATTTCCGAAGAAACCTTGGCTTTTTTTCGATTTGCGACCGCCACTCTTTCTCATTGGTTTCCTGTTCGAACCATCCTTCTTCTTGAATGTGTCTCCTCCACGATTACCACCTTTCTTCTTTGATTTTTCCCCTACACAAGTACCACATATGACTAATGGTTCTTGCATGTCAACTTCCATGGTGCTGTCAGTGCCGAATTACATGTACATTTTTGTTAAATTTTGATAACTCCATTTTATAAACACATGTTTGCATTGCTTCGATTGAATTGATGAAGAAATAAATTCTGAAATGTATATTGCTGTTTTCGATCATTTTACTTACATTCAAAACTTACTACAATCGATCTTATCTTCTTGACTGTTGTGCCAACTACTTCAATACTAATAAATATAAGTTACTCGCTATTCGGACTAGAAAATTCACGCCTACCTTTACAAATGTTATCAATAAATCTTTCGGGTCCGTATAGAGAGGAGAGGGAGACTAGTTCACGATCCCGACACGTCCCTAGCTCACCAGGGGCGTGGGCCTACCCCGTCCTCTGACCTGCCTATATAAGGAGCTTTTTCACACAGCCGGAATTAGACACTGCTCTCTGCACTGGCGCTTGCTGCTCTACTCAAACCATGGCTTGCTTCTTTAATTACCTCTGTTCCTCTCTTTCTTAACCTCGCTATGTTTTAGTTCCGCGTTGTCAGACCCCACACCTTCCTAATGTGATTGTATGGCTTCGTCTCGCGATAACTAGCACATCTTTGGAAGGGATCTTTTCCATACAGACGAAGGCTTCTGGGGCCCTACAAAATGTACCTACTAGCGTCTCCCCCAGCAATCCAATCTGCCTCTTTTCCGTCCACGCTCACCTTTGGAAACCGGACGGTTTTCGCCTACCCACAGTTACCGAGTGTGAATAGCGGTCCTTCCAAGACCCCGTAAAATACCTATAATACCTAGCCTGCACCTCTTCTCCTGAACATAGTGCATTGTCGGGGCACATACCTATCAAATATGGAGTCAGATAGTACAGTAGTAAGACCCATTATGAAGCAATTGTCCAGGTCATAGCCTAATCAACCCTCACTTCGACACTAGGGCTAGGGTAACTAGGCACGCCCTCGTTCCTGCAACTAGTGTTCTAGTTGTGATCTCGAATAAATTCATAATTTCAACATTCACTCAAGAGAACACACACCGAAAGTATAAATTTGATGATCCATTGATAAGTGGAGTCTAATAATTCCGACTATTTTTTTTTTGGTTTAATTTTTGAGATAAATAATTTTGTTGAAAATATAGGGAGAAATAATATTCTAACACGAAACCTCAACATCTCCATCTCAGTCACCCTGCACCCGTCGGGGTAGTCATTGTCGAATCTATATAGGAAATTATAATAATTATAGAACCATTGAAATTACAAATCTTTATTATGCTTAGTATCAGCCAAGATTTTTTTTTGTTTCCTTTTGACTTTCAATAAAATTAAAGAACGGTATCACCTGACGAGGGCATATTCGAACCTAAATCATTCATTCTGACATTGGTGCTTACATACCTGCGCTCATATCGTAAAATGTTATGTCACTTTTCCTCATGAGATTTTTTCACGTTCCTGAGTTTATAAGTACTATAAAAATATAATGTAAGTATTAGTCAACTCTCAATTTCAATGCGTTCACTCTTGTATAGCACTTATAGACTCTGGAATGTGAATAAATTTCCTTGTTAGGAAACAGGTCATGACATTTTGTTATTGTTGATATGTTGGGGATGTTGTCCATAATATGCATTAATAAATAATTGACTGTTATTAATAAATAATGTGCCTAAACTTCGAAAATGTGTGTGACATTTCAAACTTTGAAAACAATCTGTTTAGATGTCCTTGTCAGTCACCAATGATGCTCACTTGAAAACTTGGAAACGTTCCAGTCTTTTCCCAGCTCTGTATCCGCTTCGCTTTCCATTCTTTTTTTCAATAGTAATTGTCTAGCAACTCCGCTGTGTGAAGAGGCCATCATTTTTAATCGGTCTATTAAAATTTATCAATTGTACACAAAACGGAATAGTTTTTTAACACTGCACAGTGGTCTGAATTAAGTGGACAACATTAAGTTCACATTTTTTGTCAAATAGAATTACGTATATCTGACAAATTCAACTGAATTATGTGAATAAATATTAGTACACACATACACAACAAAGAGTAGACGGTATACATATACAGAGAAAGAGTTCACAGAAAGTTTGAATTCCAAAATTGCAAATTCATGAAATAGAATTACTTTCCAGAAGTAAAATAAGCTGAGAACTGGCTATTTGTAACAATATATTACCTGTCGATGGTGATGCCCTTACACTGGAGTTTGTCGCGTATTTAATATACTTGATTCTGTAACGCTAAAATAAATTCCAAAATATTGGGCCCTAACAATGTAAATCACGTATTGAATTTTGAAGTAGCCTATTTCGACGTCGTTTTTTTTCAATTTGTAGTTAGCCATTTTTTATCAATTTTGAAAGGTTTCAGTGACAGAGATAGTTTTCCATGTAAATTTGTGTGTATTTGCTATATATACCCACTAGTTTTTTTTTACATCCATTTAATCATTTTTAGTATATTTCCGCGGAATAATGTATGCCTATAACTTTCTGCGACCTTTATTTCGTTTATATATTGCAAAAAAATACAATTTAGTTTGTTTTTTAGTTACAGATAGAAATTGAAATATCCCCCAGCCTCCTATTAAGGATGACAGGAACCATCTTACCCCGGTAATGAGAGTCTGTCTCCCCCATAATTTACAAACAGGAATTTTCGCAGTTTCTAAGTAAAAAAATGCACACAAAACAAAAATTAACACTCATATATGCATAAATCTTGTTTCTATAATGTAATCATATTTTATATGTTTCAAAATGTTAGTCCTTGATGATGCCTGAACTCGTGTTAAATGATATTTTGTCAAGAAAAGAATTGTGAAGAGACTAAAGCTTAATGAACAATCATAGTGCATACATACACAAAAAAGTAAATGTCATTTTTTATGCGTGAATACTTTCGAAATGTATAGTAAATAATTTCGTTACTTAGCTACTATCAAATAACTAACTTCTACAAGAGTGAAACAATGAAAGAGATGGCTATAGTTCGCAGAGTCTGAGATGGCTGTGAGGAGACCAGAATAAGTATTTTGGGTGACGAAATCTAATCTAAGACTAAGAAACACAAGATGAAGTAAATTTTTCATATCATGAAGGGCATAAGTACCAAGAGTGCCAAGTACACGTATAAGCTCGATTTAATAGGGGCATGTAATACCAATTTAAAAAAACATTCCTACCCTTAGTAAAATAGATCGCGTTCGTGGATAACTACTTCGAGACATTCAAGAAACATGAAACGTTACACCAGGACACAAAAAAGGGTGAAAACGTAAGGACTTCTATGAGGTTGGGATTCAACTTAACTGCCCGGCACACCCGACGGGGGAGGTCTCGTCGACCAAGGCACAGCCAGGTGAGCGTCAGAAACAGATAAAGATGTGCTCTTTGACTAGTCGGCTTAATTCGTGTTTGTTTTTGATCTGCCTCCATAAGATCTTAGGAGCTGTGCACTTTAGAGCGCTATGAGTTACAGTTGTTCAGGAGAAGAGGTACAGGCTAGGTATTACAGGTAGTTTACGGGGTCTTGGAATGACCACGTCTTCACATTCAGTACCTGTGGGTAGGCGAAAATCATCTGGATCGCAAAGGCGGGCGTGATCCGGAAAGTGGCAGATTGGACCTCTGGGGGAGACGCTACGAGGTACATTTTGTAGGGCCCCAGAGACCGTCGTCCGCATAGAAGAGATTTTTTTTTTTTTTTTTCATAGCCCCTTTAAATTTACAGATAATTATATATAATTACAGATCCTCAGGTGAATCTATTTACAAATTATTTTGTATTTCCTGTAGCATCACTACATTATATACAGGTTTTGTTATTTTATAGAAATTATAATGAATAATGAATAAACAAGTATAATGATATACATTATACATGACTGGACTAAACTGACTAATAAAGGTGATGGGGCTCACCTTTTTGATCAACCTTAAGACTAACTCACATACTAATTCTTATCCTAATTTTTCCCCGACAGTCTGTTGCCATCGATAGCGATTTTTCCCCAACATCGATGTGGGAGGGGTGGTGGGGTCATAGTGTTAAACACTGGGTTTGTCAGGTGCTGCAACGAGTCAAAAAACTTAATGTGTCTCCGGCGGATGAACTCACCTACCGACGGCACACCAAGCAACGGGTGCCAGTCAGCGTTCTTCTACCTCTCGAAAGAGGTATGTCGGACCACTTTTGGCATGATCCCATTCTGGAAGTGTTGGAGACATTTGGCTGTATTGTAAGTCAAGTGGGTAATTAGCGGGGCACCGTACAGCAGAGCTGGCTGGAGGACACATTTATGTATCATCAATTTGAGACGAAGCGACAGGTTAGGTGAAGTTAGCAAGTGCGATAGCCGGTAGGACCTTTGTCGTACTTTTTCTATTTTATTACTAAAATGAGTAGAGAAATGGAGATGCCTATCCATTTTTATACCAAAATAGTGCATTTAGAAAGCTGGTGAGCTCTCTTGCCCTCCCACGCTATACGATTTCGGCAAGGATTTTTTCCCCTTTTGGAGGGAGAAGATAACGCAGTCGGTCTTCCCGGCGTTTACGCTGATGTTTAACATGCCCAGTCCGTCAGTGATAACGTTACAAACTGACTCGGCGTGTGTAAGAGCTCTTTTTGCACTCATGCTGCTGCTGTAAACCGCAATGTCGTCGGCGAAAGCGATTACAGTAGCTTTCTTATAGTTTGTCCCAACAATTTCAGATGTGTGCATACTGAAAACAACCGGAGACAGAACCACACCTTGAGGAACTCCACAAGTCAGAGGGAATGGGTTAGAGAGGCTATCACCCACCCATACCCTCACCTATCTGTTCTTCAAGAACGAAACCAACATGGTATATAGCTGCTCTGGGTATTCCCAGTCACAAAGCTTTCGGCACAGCATCCCGTGGGACATTGAGTTGAAAGCCTGCGTGCAGTCCAAGGAGATCATAGCAGTTGCTGTATTCTTGTTGATACCTAGGGTGGCTTCCGATTGTACCTTCACAAGCGGATGTTTTGTACTCAGATGAGCCTGAAAACCTGTCTGCTCGTGCGGAATGATAGCATTTCCCGAACAGAACTCCTTCAGGTAGTTCAGTATTATCTTTTCGAGAATCTTCCTCATGTGAGGGAGGAAACTGATCGGGCGATAGTGGGCTGGGTGGTCGCCTCTCTTTGTGGGCTTGCACAGCGGGAACAAGATAGCTTGTTTCCATGCTGTCGGGAAGTATCGCAACCTGATACATGAATTGTACAGGTTAACGAGTTGGGCAATCCCTCTCCTCGGCAGCTTTTTCAGCAATACCGTTTGCACCCCGTCGCCCCCTGGTGCTCGTTTTTCCTGACACCGGTGAAGAACCGCCTTGAGCTGCTTCGGGGAGACAAACATATAGTTTTGACCTGTCCTCAGCTGCTGAAGTTCGTGGTAGTTACCTGTCCTAGCGCCGTTGTCTGTGATATAGTGGTCGGCCAATATTTTAGCCTGTTCTTCCGGTGTGTACAGGGCGTCTCCGTCATGAAGACGGACACCTGAGTCCTTCTTGGTAGTAGTCTTTAGGAGCTTCCAAAACTTACGGAAATCGCCATGTAAGCCATGAAGCCGTTCGTGCCACGTTGCCGTCTTCCAATTCCTCATCAAGCCACGAATTTGTGTTGTAAGAGAGTTTACAACTTTCTTGGCCTGACGATTCCTTGTTCTATACCAGTTATTATTGCGTAATGCAATAAGTCGAAGAATATGGTCTGGTGGTTTTTGTAGCAAGGGAGGCTTCGGGCTAAACTTTGGGATAGCAGTGTTTGCTGCATCGACGATAACCTCGGCCAGGAAAATCACCTGTCGATCCACTTCCTCTGTAGTGCGGAGAACAGGAACTGTATGCAATTGGTGGTAAAGTTGCGATCGATATAGGTCCCAGTCAGCCCGACGATAGTCGTACTTCGTGGGACGCGGGATCACAACTCTACCCACAATGGAATACAATACTGGCAGGTGGTTGGTCGTTACTAGGTCCAGGGTCTCATAATGGTTTATCCTGTGCGGCTGTTTTGTGAGTAAAAGTTCTAGAATGGAGGTCTGTGCACTGTTACCTCTATGGCGAAAGGTGTAGTTCTGAGGGTGAAAAACAGTAAAGGGCGCCTTTACCAAGGCTCTCCCCGCTGGGTTGGCGGTAGAATTATTCCACAAGCAATGCCACGCATATAAGTCTCCGACAACCCAGTGGTTATTTCTCTTGGCACACTCTTTAATAAGAGCTAAGAACTCTTGGAGAGACGCCCTCGGTCTCTTATACATGGCGGTGAGATAAATGGGTGTCCCTAAACTTATCTTCACCGTCAAGTGGTGGAGCCTGACATCAAATGTATTCAGTTGCGGAACCACTTTCATCCATGTGATGCCGTGTCGTATAGCCACCAGAACTTCACCGTAGCCATCGTTCCGTTCGATGACAGCAGAGTAGCCCTGTACCCTTACGTTCTGGTTCACAATTCTCGTATCCGTTAGCACGACGATATCCGGTGTAAAGATCGCTATTAGCGCCTCCACTTCTTCGAGTATAGTCATCAGACCGTCAACGTTGAAGTTAAGTATCTTGTACTTACCCATGGCGTGCCAATTGAGCAAATACGGTCTGTAGTCCGGACATAAATTCCTTGATCATGGTCTCAAGAATCGAGAACCAGGGTGGAAGGCCAGGGGTGTCACGTCTTGATGACGTTGCAGAGGCGACTTCTGCGTACGTCGCTCCTGCTGTGAAGTTCGGTGTGGTGGTGGGCGGCTGTTGGTTACTGCTCCTAGTAGGCTGCTGGCGTTGGTGGACTGGCGGCGCTTTCATCATCTGCTTCTGCTTCTTCTTCTGGTCCGCGGCGGGTTGTAGCTTTACACGGTAGGGGCACGCTCTGTACGAGGCCACGTAAGGTCCCCGACAGCTGGAGCACTTGTGCCTTGTCACATTGAGCTGATGCGTGTTCTTGCGAGCAACGTACACAGACGACTTTTTGGCCACAGTGGTTTTTAGTGTGACCAAACTTCTGGCACCTATGGCATTGTGGCATGCCCGTTTGCTGTATATAGGGGACTACCCTAAAAAGGACATAATTGATATTTCGAATTTTCCGAAGGTCCTCTACTTTTGTAGTCGGCACCACCGTTACTAATCTTAGTACTCTTCAGCACTACTCACCAATCTTAGAGATCTCTTCCCACGATCTGCCAGCTTTAGCGAGACGAAGACAAAGAATTCCACTGGGAAGGTATGGAATCTGACAACGCCGGACTAAAACATAGCAAGGTTAGGAAAGAGAGGTGAAGAGGTAGTTAATTAAGTCATTTGTGGAATACATATTGTATTGTGTGTAAGTCGTTAGACTCATCTATTGTCAATGTCGGGGGACGCCCACCGGGGGAAGGTCTCGTCGACCCGGTCTCTGTCAGGCCTCAGAAAGAGATAAATAAATAAACCTATGGTCTTTGACCTTTTCTGGTGGCATAGTCGGCGGGCAGCTTAATTTCGTATTTTGTTTATTGATCTGACTCCATAAGATCTTAGAAGTTGTGCCCCGACAGTGTTCAGGTGTAGGGTCTTAGAAGCATTCGTCTGCATAAAAGGGGCCCCTTCCAAGGATGTGCTAGTTATCGCGAGACGAAGCTAGACAATCACATTAGGAAGGTGTGGGGTCTGGCAACGCTGGACTAAAACATAGCAAGGTTTGGAAAGAGAGGTGGTGAGGTAGTTAAATAACGAAATTATTTACTATAATTTTCTAATTCTAATATTCATGTTTAAAAAGAGACATTTACATACATATGTATATATGCACTATGGTTGCTCATTAAGCTTTAGTCTCTTCACAATTCTTTTATTGACAAAATATCATTTAACAGTCCACCTTTCTCGTGTTCAGGCATCATCAAGGACTAAAATTTTGAAACATATAAAATACAATTACATTATAGAAACAAGATTTATACATATATAAGTGTTAATTATTTTTTTGTTTGAATTGGTTTACTTAGAAACTGCGGAGGCTGGGGATTGTAGCATCTTCATTTACTAATAACCCTAATTGGGACTGCGCCACAGTTTCGTTCTTTGAATATTACAAAGGGTGTTTAACCCTGAATCTTTATCTAAAATTTACAATTTCTATCATAAAAAAACTAAATTGTATTGTTTTGCAATATATAAACGAAATAAAGGCCGCAGAAAGTTATAGGTATACAGTATTCCGCGGAAATATACTAAAATGATTAAATGGATGTAAAACCACTAGAGGGTATACATAGAAAATACACAAATTTATATAGCAAAGCATCTCTGTCACTGAAGCCTTTTTAAAATTTGAAAAAAAATTGCTAACTACGAATTGAAAAAAAATAAAACGATGTCAAATAGGCTACTTAAAAATTGAATACGTGATTTGCATAAGCCTTCGTCTGCTTGGAAGGGATCCCTTCCAAAACTGTGCTAGTTATCGTGTGACGAAGCCAGACAATCCCAATAGGAAGGTGTGGGGTCTGACAATACCGGACTAAAACATAGCAAGGTTAGGAAAGAGAGGTGAAGAGGTAGTTAAAGAACCAAGCGTCAGTGCAGAGATAAAGAGCAGTGTCTGGTTCCGGATGTCTGAAAAAGCTCCGAATTTCTGCCTTATATATGTAGCTCTACATTTGGACCTAGAGGGTAAATTCAACTACAAATTTATGCTATGGAACTCCCGTTACTTCGAGTTTTAGGCCAACAAGAGCGGTTGCGTGCGAGTGGAAATGCCAAAGAGCTCCCAGCAGGACTAGACTCGCCGCCGTCTCCAGCAACTGTACCCAGCGAATATCAAGTGTACCAGGTACCGGATCTACTGCACACTGACTCACGGGGCCCACTGACAGAACCACTATTTATACCTCGCAGGGGTTCAAGGCCAAGCCTCCAGCCCGCCAAAATGTAAACCAGTTTCCAGCGCCAAGTCATCAGCAGATACACATCGAAGGATTGAGTCATTACTGACTTATTATCGGATCGATTATCATAGCTGAGCGGCTGGCGTAGCACTTCAAGTATAGGAGTAAGAGTCACCACTGTCGAAGGTCCTGACGCGCTCCAACATGTGACGTCTTGTGAATCAGCTGTTTAGCAATCTGTCGACTCGTCACCTTTCTTGAATGGATGAGACATCTTACAGACTAAGTCTCTCGTACAATTCTACATGACTATGAAAATTGACATCATAGAGAGGATAATTAAAATTGAAAAAAGTTATTATAGAAGAATATTTTTACTTACAAAATCTTAGGGTTCTCATGTGAGACGTGTAGCTGCAAAATCAGTTACATCCATTTCCAGATTTTTTTTCGGTATTGCCATGCCGATCAGTTTTTAAATATTTTTAAATTATTTATTAAAAAAAAAAATTACTTGATTGTTTCAAGGTTAGATTTGCAACTTATGCTATTTTATATTTCTGAAAATTGTATTTAAATTTTTGTTGGATCTGGTTTAAAAGCAAGCAAGGTGATCGACAACTTTTTGCAAAGCAGTAATTGTTGCTGACCTTCGTAAATCATGATTAACACTACTACTAGTCAGTTACTAGGTAGATAAATAATATAAAAAAAACATTCCTGCCCTTAGTAAAATAGATCGCGTTCATGGATAATTACTTAAGACTTTCAAGAAACAGGAAACTTTACACCAGGACACACAAAAGACAAACAAAAGGGCGAAGACGTAAGGACTTCTATATGGTTGGGTGTCAACTTAACTGTCGGGTACGCCCTCCAGGGGAGGCCTCGTTGACCTAGCCACTGTCAGGTGAGCGTCAGAAAGAGATAAACATGTGGTCTTAGACTAGTCGGCTTAATTCGTGTTTGACGAATATATTATTTTGAAAAATGAAATTTTTTAAAACAAATTTTAATAGAGAAAATCAAACAATATGTGAGAGGGGAAAAAAAATCAGAAAGATCAAATAAACGCATTTTCACTTTTGTGCCTTTATTCACGTCAATATCGTTCGACGAGTTATATAATATTCGTTTTTAGCTGAAATGTGTACTTCAGTTGAGACATATGGGGTACCCTTCCTTTGTTCTTTTACAACCCTTCCTAACCCTAGACTACCTGCCTCCAGCAAAGACCCCACACTGGTGCTTTAGCCTTAGGCAAAGAATGTCCTAGTGCTGTAATTCATTAATATTTGTATATATACCAGGGTTTTGATTGTTCTTCATAATAAAGTTTTTTAAAATACTATCCTCGAACAAGATTATTTAACTGGCGCAACCACATTTTTATAATGATGTGATAGTGAATCTATATTTTTTTTTATCGTTATCGTTATCGTCACCTGACGGTTTCTTTGGTGCAACAAGAACTCCTATTGGTTTACTTTTTTAACTTGTTAATAGCGTCATAAAGAAGGTAGCCAATTTATGTCCCAATAAGACTTTATTGCGAGACCACGTCCTTCAATGGAACAGATAAATGAATGAAATTCTAACAAAAAACAAATAGTACTCCACAAAAAATAAGTCATTCTAGAAAAACTTGATTTCAATGAAAAAAAAGATTTAGTATTATACAATAATAAATTAGAAATAAAACCACAACAACGACGAATACAAGATAAATAAACAATAGTAGAAGTAGGGATATAAAATATACAATAGATCTATTTCAGAAAGTATTGCGTAATTAATTACTAAATAGTAAAACATAATTCTCTTTCTAACAAATGTTTGTCTAGATGTATACTGGAGGGGATTCCAAGGCTCTAAATATCAAGTATCTTAGATAGCAAGAAATTAATGGTTGAATGATGTAGTTCTGTGGTAAGGAGTATTATGTTAACAAAGACGGGTTCTTCTTCTATGAGAGCAGACTGTGGATTTAAACTGCAGGACATTTTAAATCTAGAGAGGACGGTGAAAATGAACGGTTTTTAAAATGTATGCGTAGGAAATATTGTCTAAAGGAGAGAAGGAGCCATTTTAATTCGACGTACATATGAGAGACACGAGCAGTTCATGACTCACTTCAATCTGCCCTAGATTTCTGAAGATGGTCACTAGCAGTGCTTGTGTTTTTATTAGTGGAGCACAAAGTGCAAGGATGATCGCTTAGGTTTAAGCCAGGAAGGCTGGTAAACCTCCATTGAATAAAATCTCAATAAAAAATCTTTATTTTAATAAAATTGCAAACTGTCTTGATGGTCAATAAGTAATAGTGGTAAATGTTCTCATTCATAGCGTATTTACATTTCTTAATTTACTCGCTCATTCATATAGTATTTACAAACAGCCTAGAGACCCCCAAAATGGTTGTCATACCCCTCGTATGCGAAAGAGGAAACGGAGTTTCGGGAAGTCTCCCACGCTCCTCTATTAACTGCGCCTTCAGATACGAGCCAGCGGAGGCTGACAAAGAGCGCGAGAGCCACAGACGCTCAGGGCATGATTGGAGAAACTGACCATTGCCAGGACTCCCACTGTTACGTATTTATAGCAGGTCACGAGGCCACTGCCGTTTTAGTCTCCGAGGAGGTTTGTAGGGATGAGTGGTGCAGTGCAATGACTGTGATAGGGGATTAGGGTGGTTGAATAGCTTATTATGGAATTTGATGAACTTGGAAGGGATGAGTTCAATAAGGTGTGGTATGTTAAGATAGTTGTGAAGGGTTTTGTTGCTTACGTAAAATGGGGCATTTACTATTGTTCTCAGGAATTTCGATTGAAAGGATTGGATGCGCTTGATGTTCGACTTTTTTGCTGTCCCTCAAAGCTCTACTCCGTATGTCCAGATTGGGTTGAGTATAACTTTGCAGATTAGTAATTTATTTTCTGTTAAGAGATGGGATGTCAGTTGAAGTAGTCTGTATAGTTGTCCAAAGCTTCTGTTTAGTTCTTGTCTTTTTAGCCTCGTGTGTGGGTTCTATGTCAGTTTTTTGTCAAGATGGAAGCCTAAATACCTTACTCTCTCGGATACAGGAAAAGGAATGGAATTTTTATTGTTATAAAATTGAAATCCGCCTTGTTGGGCAATAAGTTATAGTGGTAAATGTTTTCATTCATACCGTATTTACATTTCTTCATTCATATAGTATTTACAAACAGCCTAGAGACCCCCAAATCAAAATGCTTGTCACCTCCCTCGCATGGAAAAGAGGAAACGGAGTTTCGGAAAGTCTCCCACGCTTCTCCATTAAGCGGGTCTTCGGATACGAGCCAGTGGAGGCTGCCCAAGAGCGAGAGAGCCACCGTCGCTACGGACAGATTGTTTAAAGTTAAAGCGGATCCTTTTTGGGGTTTACTCTTCAAATAGTTTACGAGTCAAAGGTATTGTAATTTTTCTTTCTTATCTAAATTTAAAACTTTCTGGGAGTGTCTTGAAAAGAATTTTAACACAGCAATGATCACGAACCCATTTATTTAGTAGTTCTGTTATTGATGAGCTCAAAAGAGTACACAATCCAATTGACAAATAATACAATAAGCTAGTGATTTATAGTTAGCAAATAACCATTATCACACCTTTTATAAGTCGTATGAAAATTATGTAAATAAAATGCGTTGTTTGAATTGCTGCCGTTAGCCAATCTGAACGTTCCGGAACCAGCCGTAGTCAAACATAAAATTGTGACTTTAAGGCCATTACAAATAAATAAATTATCCATTAGCTGTCAGCTTGCTTTATTATTCTCAGATCTGACTCCAAGATAAGGGGCAGGCATACTGAAAAGAGAAGCTTGCATACATTAACATAGTGTAGAATCATTGAGGATTAGGTAGGCGTACAACACACTTGTATATTATGTTTATATCTACATATTACATAGCCATTGCTCACAACAAATCGGTTTGAAATTTAATATATTCCATTTAACTACGGAAATACACTTTGGACCAAATCTTCGACATTGCCGAATATGATTAAAGTTTCACCTACCCGGCCCGTATTGTTTGAATTGCTAACAAAAAAATTACCTCATCGGCAAAACAAAACTTAAATTTTCTGAGTATTAACAAACAAAAAAATATATATAGCCCTGATATCATAAAATGACGGGTAGGCGAATTGTATAATAATTAACTTGTAAATAAAATAAAATGAAAACACATTGTCAATATTATCTACAAATAGGAGGACTTATTCAAGTTCTAAATTCATTAATTAGGAAACCCAATATTTTTCTGCGTGACTTACATAATTAAATACATAAATTCAACCTTAACCTTGTTCACGCCAACGTGAACTTTTTGTTTGTTTGAAATGTTGTTTATTAATTATTTAAAAATCGTGCAGTCATTGTAATAATTGATTGGGATTGTTTAATTTTGTATTTCATAGCCATACGTTATCACCTCTACTCTCGTCTTATTTCTAGTTGTGATTCTCATTTTTTTTTCCTAATGCTAAGTGCATTGTTTCCCCAATATTCCCCAATTTTACACCACATTTTTCCTAATGTAGTAACCGCTTTTCTGTTTATTGGCGTTTTCTATTCAACGCTTAAGACAATTGTCAACTTGGAATGATGTGCAAATGCAAACTCCTTTAATAATAAAAATAGTGTATTTTGCGCATTCACGTTGAATCATGATTTCGCCATTTTGTGTTAAAGGTATGTCAAATATTCGATGTATGGATATCAAGGACATTATCGAAAGTCAATTTTCATATTACACTTTAATTTTTTTTGTTTTATACGTATGCAATTCTCATTAGAATCAATTGAGTATCAAATTGATTGCCTAATTACCGCAGAACGGAAAATCTCGAACCAGCGTGCCTCGTTAAAATATTAATGAATATTCATATTTTAAATATTCCACTTCTTTTTCCACTGTAGCTAGCCCAGATTATATTATATCCATTTAAATCTGGACAAATAGTCAACAAATAAATAATATCTTGTATATTTACATAATGAATATTTAAATTACTTAGCCGTTATAACCTATTTTAGTTAAACCGTAATGTTTTCTCTCCTCTAGTTTTCATGAGTGCGATAATAAAATTCACGGTATTTTGAAGTTTTTCTTGTTATTATTGTTGTCTAAATATATTATTTTTATTTTGTGTATGCAATACGATGCAAGTGTTAGCTCTATCCAACAAATTATGAAGTTAACCAATTTTAACCATATGGCTCCTATGCAATTGATATCGCAGCAAATCTCGAAAACCAACTTGTACATGAAAAATTTAATCTCATTTGAATATATATTTATATTATTTTTTATTACTCGCAATGGTACCGTACGGTTTGAATGATAGTGAGTGACACCTACGATTTAAAATGAATGAATGAGATTCGTTTTATTCATCAATCTCAACCTCATGATCTGCACATCTGGAACCGAGGATTGTGGCGGCAAAAGGAAGAGCTTAGATGAAAGCGCACCCATGAATCAAGTGCCATTCATAAAGAGGCACCCACCCACCGGGGGACCACAAATAAATGTCGGCCCATCAAGGCGAGGGTCGGCCTTGGTACCAGTGACAGGTGATTTTTCTAACGCCCGTATTTTATCTTAATACACATCCTGTATCCTTAATGGAAACCCTTGGACAAATCGTCTGCGTCCAATCACCGAGGCTTTCCGTGTCTTCTCTTTTTGATAAAGTACGAGCATTCGCTTAATATTATGCAGATTCATAATTAATCCCTAAATGATTGTAATATACGCTCAGCTGAAAGGATATAAATTAAATCAATAACCACATCAACTTAAAAATTGTGAGGAATCGAAAAGGACTAACTGAATATCCTTAGAATTGGTGAACCCACATACGAGACTTGAAATATTGAAATCGGCAGACTGTTCGGACAACTGTTCAGAGTAATGAGCAGCGAATCTCAAGCTATAAAACGCTCAAATACAAAACCGCACTAAAAGCAATCTTGACCCAAGAACTATGGAGAACATAGAAACCTTGAATATCAACTTCATCCAATCCTTAAAATCGAAAGTCATAAGAAAATATGACAAGGATAATGACCTTAAAATCTCCATTATCTAAAGTTTTATAATGCTAAGAATATTATAATGCTAATATTATACATTATGGTGAAATTAGAAGGGGGTTGAGCAGAACTGCATACCTGTCTCGTGACTTCATGGAAGTCACTAATGATTCCTGTTATTTTCAAGTAAGCATCCCTCCTTACTTCCCTTACTCCCTACTTCCCAGAATCTTATCCTTTTCTTATACATACATGTTTCAGCTTTTAGCCCTAGACCCCGCTCGTCCCTAGACATTCCACCCAGTATGTAGTAAGATTATTTAACTACAAAGATTATTTAACTTAAGATTTCATTTCCTCAAACTCCCTAGAATTCAATTAGAAATCACCCAACCACCCAAACCCATTAGCAAGATCACTTTCAAGTATCACCCATCCCTACGATTCTTCTGAGAGATTCGAGCGAAAGTGGCCCTTTGATTTCTGCCCTCCTGCCCTGAGCGTCCGCAGCTCATGCACTTCTCTTAAGCCTCCACTGCCCCTACACAGAATGCGTGGGGCATCACCCCTTCTCCATAGACGGAAAGGTGACAATTCTTCCAGTGATTTGTTGTGATCTCTGGAATTTGTGTGTATGTATTCTATATTCAATGAGTATTATATGAATTACAATATAATATATATGCGAATATGGAATGAATTAGGTTTTTTTATATTAAAATTTTCTTTAAACATAGATTTTTGTAAAAAAGTTGACAATATGAAAGAAAATAATTTCTGCTTTCATAGACCCAGTATTCAGCCAAGATAACAAATGAGGCACATTAAGTTCAAATCCATACTTACGATGAAGACTGGGTGGGCGTGAAGAGGATGCATGCTGTTTTGAACGAACGTCAAGACCATCATTTTTTCATCTTCTTTGCCTCATTTTCAAAGCTATCTAAAGAACCATGTAAAGTTCGTGCGAATAAATATGCTAATAACTATTATAGACAATACATATCCTTGCCAATTAGAGTGTCAAATTAAAGTTTTCGACTATAGTTTTGCCACAAACTGTATAGAGCAAAAGGAACTATGGAACTACAATAAGTTCTTAAGTTAAGCCACGAGTTGACTAGACAACCATATTATTTTTGTGAAATCCCTACAGTCTGGCCAGTTTAACTTTCAAGTTTCCTAAATCGCATATTACTGAGTATCAAATTGGATTTCACCTCATGACGTATTTTAAATGCTTTAAGAACACACACTTAAATCAAATTTAAACCCGGATCTGTGTATTTTGGAGTGCGTTAAAACATTGTAGAGTTCATTTCGCTGTTGAATAAGTTACAATTAATGTTGTTAGAACTAAAAAACAACCATGCATCATTATTTTTTTTTTACTTTTTACGATACATCAACATTAATGTGGATAATTGTATCTTTATTACAATTTTTTTTTAGATTATGTTTGTTTAAAATATCAAATATATCCTCAACAAAGGTGCTTTGTCAGGTTCCACATTTATATTAAGATATGTATTTTGAAAGTATTTATCTCAGCCTGACTTCACATGCAACATTTCTTCCTATAAATTGTGAGATTTGTTGAAAATAACATTCGCTGCTTCATCCAAGCTCTCTGAAGAATTGTTATTAACAAAATTACAAGAACGCAGTTGTCACTTAATCTAAAGGAATTTTTTTTTTTATTGAAAAATGCCGACTAACTTATGTATTATGAGGTTATCCTGGACCGCATTAGGAAGCTGAAGGCTGCCGACAAATGGAAGGTATTCCGGCCACAGTTATGTTCAGGTAATTGTAGAAGATCTTTCCTGGTCGATTCCCAGTAGTAATCTTTAGGTTTTATTTACTCCATCTTCAGAAAGCATTTACTGAGCTACCTCCAGTAGTTAGTCAAGTGTAAATGTTATCTGGATACCGTTATAGTTATTGCACAGTAACGCAATAAAAATGCTGCAGGATTTACTTTTGAAAACATTTATATTTTTAAAGAATATTAAATAGAGTCAATTTTAATGGACCTTGCGTTGTACTCCTTACATCGAATCGTTATTGGTGTAATTTTATTTTTGTCCTTCCCTACAACTACTGTACAAGATACGTGTACGGTAAGAGGCTGAGTTGTTGAAGCTGGACTTGAAGCAACACAAAGCTAGGAGAAACTACACCGTGTACATAAAACACTATCGTACTCTCTCATACACGAACATAAGGATACGTGATAGTTGCATGGATTTGATGTGTGTATAGAAATACTATTACAAGCGCAGTGGACCTCCGGGGGTGGGTCACGGGTCTGGGGTAACTCCTTTGGTCGAGTGGGTTAGGTACTGTTGTGGACATGGGTCCCCATAACATATCTCTCCCATGCGTGTTTGTAAATATTCACATATACCACTAATACCAGTGTGACAATTTTGTTGAATTCATTTACACCACATTTCTTCCCAATATAACAGGATTGAGGATAGTAAAAGCGACGCAAGCCGTAAGCTAATAGTAGCTAATACGTAACGGGGGAGCGTGGGGGACTTCCCAAGACTCCGTTTCCTCTTGCGCATGCGAGGGAGGTGACAACCATGTGGATTTGGGGGGCCTCTGGGCTGTTTGTAAGCACTGTACGAATGTGCAATGTGAATGAAAATTGTAAATATGGTATGAATGAAAACATTTATCACAATTACTTATTGTCCAATTGAGGCAGGTTGTAATTGTATCATAATAAAGCTGATTATATATAATTCCTTATCCATAAAGGTATGGTTAATGCTAACATACAGACTTGACGTAACATCATTTCGAAATTACTTTTTTGAGGATTGCTGCCCTATTTAGTTGGCAAGGCATCAAATCAGTGCCAGAAGAGTTTTTAAATCGTGCTGAAACTTTCCATTTCGCAATAATCATAAGCAATCTTATCGACATTTTAAATGATATCATTCTTCGGAAATGCTATGCTAATAAGGTAACCGGGCTCCTAAACAGCGACACCGGTGATAGGATAACGGCGAGATATGTTTGTTAGCATATGTAACCACCATTATGATCCATTACGGAACGTATTAATAAGCGCGAGCATGGGCCACACACAACTCTACGCCGCGGGCCAGCGTGTTTCGACAGACTTCATCACTGCTTGGGATTAATTCACTACGCACACCCAGCTGGTTCCTGTTCGGAGCTTTTCGGCCATTCTGATTCGGCTTTATTTAAATAATTCATAGCCATTATGCAACGTCTCTCGCCCTTATAAGTCCCAGGACAATTGCTCAGCTCGAGGCTTCAGGTGCTCTTTTGCCCTCGGGCGGACGTTTTTCTTTCTTATTGTTCTCAGGGAGGGGTGATAATCGAAAATATCCTCCACCGTTTGCTGGATCCGCACAAGGGGATTCAAGGTGTAAGAGCATAATCACAGTTTTTAGACCTTTTAGAGCTAACTTGTAGAATGTTTATCCCAAGGGCATCATAACAAAAGATTAATTCGGAATTTCAGACAGTCTCTAGACAGACCCTTGCTAACAAACACTTAAAAGAGGCGGTGGATGTTAATCTGTCACTGAGTTTCCAAGCAATTCCTTACAAACCTTTGCGATAATTATGCAGGATCATACATGTTTGTTATTTCAGCTTAAAGTGAACAGAAAAATTTTATATAGATGACGAAATGGATTAATAGAGACAATTTTACGTTCTCGATCACCTATGTGACTTTCCATTTCGCAATCATCATAAGCAATCTTATCGACATTTTAAATAATATCATTCTTCGAAAGTCCTATGCTAATAAGGTAACCGGGCTCCCAGACAGTTGAAGGAAAGATATGTTTGCTAGCATATGTAACCCCATATGTTATTCAACAGAAATTTTGGATAGTAGCCCGTTAGGGTTTAAGTTTACAGACCAAGTTTTCAGTAGATAAGTTTGGCAAACGAAGATACATAACATAAGAAAACAGCGGAACACAAGCTTCTGAACTATTACTAGAAAAAGCTTAAATATTGGCCTAAAGAAACCGGATTTTAACAACTTTAATTTTTTTCTACGTACATTTTCTTATATTCAAATAAAACATTATCACTATAATCTGAAGAGGCGATGAGAAATATGTGCTAAATATTTCAGACGGATATAATCGATTTTCGATATTATCTTAAATCATACGAACGAAAGACTATTAAGTAATACAAGTATAACCTCTCACTTAAGGTTTTGAAATTACTAAGCCAAGCAAAATGGTTTGGGCTATCTACAGGCCATCACCTTTTACTAGATAGTAAGCCTGCGAGGATTTATCGCTAAGACTGCAGCTGTTGCAGTCTATCCGAGTTGCCTGTTCTCTCATCTTCAACCAGAGATCTCGAATGTTTTTGATCGCATCATTAATATTTTTCTATCATCAAGCCAATGTAGCATATATTGTTCCCACGCCATTCCCACATTTAAGTCTAACCTCCTTTTCATCCATCTCCTATTTATCCAGCTTTTCTCAGTCATTTATATCGTAAATGTGATCAAATGTTATTTTTTCATAACATTATGTCGTGCTAGCATACTAGCATAATTTTTCCTATAGGAATTGGGAATATGGTCGAATATATATCTGATCTAAGCTACCGGTGGGATTATACAATTCAATAATTTAATAGATTGTGAAATCAGATCTTTTAGTCTCCACTCAATGAGTTTTGTTGGATATGGATGTAAAACAATGTTAAAAACAATAGTATTACATATCAACATCTATAATAAAATCAAATGTTCTTAAAACTCTTTTTAAAAGAATTTTCCAGTCAATAGTTCAAATATAATAGAAGCAATGAAATTTTCATTGTTGAATATTCCTTTTTAGAAATTTTTAGGAATATTTAATTTTATTCAAAATGATATGAAATTCAGTTCCATAGTTTTGTATCGTCTGTTGATGTAAAAGTTTTAATTTATAAAAAGGGTTTTAATACACCTTTTCCGACTGAGTACCCAATCGCCTTAATAATTTAAGGTTTTATTATAAGGTACAAAGTATATTGAAGGCTAAATTAATAAAATGGAAAGAATTAATGTTATTTGCTGTGATACGAAAAAGCTAAAAAGTTAAAAGCTAGTCGTTTCATGTTCAAGTTTTTTTTTTTTTCACTTGCGGCTATTCTACCTTGACCAACTGGGTAATCTGGGGTGGTTTTTCCAAACCCTTCAACATTTCTGATCGATTGAACTCTTTCATAAAAAGCAGTTAAATCATCTTGCAGAGTAGAGTCTTTTAAAAAACTTTATTATGAATAACAATCAAAACACTGGTATATATATACAAATATCAGTTACAGCGTTAGAACATACTTTAGTGCAGGCACAAGAGCGTGTCTTGGCCGTAAGCGGGTAGGCCAAGAGTTAGGCTTTTTGGGGAGGAAGGGGTAACTTACAAAACAAGGGGACCATAAGTCTCAACTGAGGTACACGTTTCTACTAAAAATGTAAGATCTAATGAGCATTATATAACTAGCCTACACTAGAATGACGCGTTCTGCCCATTGGGTGTCTTGTAAAGACATATTGGACCAATCTTTCCAGTGCTTTCTGAGGAACAGGATCACCGTTATTGTTGGCCCATGCCCAATTAGGAGAGAACTCTTTAAACCTCTTCTCTGACGAACTCTAGAGATGAGGTAAAAGGAAAAGCCGGCTCATGGAGGAATGTTAAATGCCAGTTGTATTGTCCTTGGATCAGATGGTACTCACTGCCTAGGCAGCGGTGGTAAATAAAGACTGCAAGTCTTCCGCCTACCCAAGGACACGACAGATATTGCTTTGGAAGGTTCTGTATAGTGCTTCAGCGAATTTCAACTTAAAGTTGGCAATAATAACGCATTTTTTCCTTTTTTTAAAACCAATTTAATCGTTTTTACGCTTTATATCGTATAATATGAAGACATATAGGACAGTAGTGGTCACTTGCCGGCTTCAAAGTAAAGCCTCCGCCTTTAAACCTTGCAATTATTAATAATAACCATCCAATGTGAGGATCGGTTGTCTCGAAATGTTTTTTAAATCAATTAGAAACTTAACAAATTATTACAACTTTATTATGATAAAATTACAATCTGCCTCATTGGGCAATTAGTAATTGTGATAAATGATCTCATTCATACCATATTTACAATTTTCATTCACTCGCTCATTCATACAGTATTTACAAACAGCCCAGAGACCCCCCAAGTCCACGAAGTTGTCAACTCCCTCGCGTGCGAAGGAGGAAGCGGAGTCTTGGGAAGTCCCCCACGATTCTCCGCCAGCCGCGTCACTGGATAAGAACCAGTGGAGGATGACTATGAGTGCGAGAGCCACAGACGCTCAGGACATGATTAGAGAAACTGGGCATTGCCAGGACTCCCACTGTCACGTATTTATATCAGGTCACAAGGCCACTGCCGTTTTAATCTCCGAGGTTGATTATAGGGATGAGTGGTACAGTGTAATTAATGTGCTAGGGGTTCGGGTGGTTGGATAGGTTACTATGAAATATTTTCTTAGAAACAAAAAATATATATATATATAAACAAAATTCAGGACATATAAACTATAGGACTAATCAGATTTTATGATTGAAGTAAAACCAATCAAAAAACAAATATACGCAAGATGATCCCTGTAAAAGTTCATAAAAAAAACAGGTACTGTTGTAGGTTAATATCTATAGTACATCTATCTAATAATCTATAGTATATCTATCTAATAATCTATAGTACATCTATCTAATAATCTATAGTATATCTATCTAATAATCTATAGTATATCTATCTAATAATCTATAGTATATCTATCTAATAATCTATAGTATATCTATCTAATAATCTATAGTAATGACCAAATGGCTACCAATGCAAAAAATCATTCATATTTATGACCCTATAACTGAATTTCATTTATTAAACCTTCTCAATCACTAGAGTCCCCTCTATCGCTATGAAATATATGATATAGGATATAGATATAGATATAGATATATATGTAAATTTGCATTTTTATTTCTCAGATGTTTACCTTTTTGAATGTTTACACTTTTTTTGGCACTAATGTATCAATCAGTACATATTATTTGTTACGTCTGAAATTAGATTGTGAAATGTTTCTCTGGGGGTCGGTTGAAATGGTTATTTTAGAAAATAGGATTATTCTTACTCCTTGAGAGTATCTCAGACTAAATCTCTTAACCACACATGTGAGAAAATTCTTCCCGACGATATGAAGTCGTTTAATCCAAACGAACACTTGACAGACAGGTATATTCATGAATACTATTCGCTTATATCAAACATACCATGTTGCCTCAGAAATAATCACTTTAACAAACACCGCCTCAGGAGACTGTACACAATAGACCATACCTTTCTCATATCCCTCCGATTCGATTATGCCAATGATATGCAGCGGGCAAGAGTTTTTCATTATCAGATGTCTTCGCCAAGTGGGTGATATTTGTGTTTGAACAAGCTATTGCAAAACGACAACAGGTCGAGACCCCTGCCTCTCGACCCCGTGGATCATGCACGCACTTCGGAACTGCGTTGCATGGCTGTCTGCTTCTTATTCTCATTGGATACAAGGTCAGTTTAGCTGGTATAAACATTACGTTACTCTGTTATCTAGAGCCTTAATCCAGACGTAAAAAAAAATTCATACATGCATACTTGGATAACTTAAAGCTATAACACTGCAGTTCTGTCATCCCATCCAGACCCCGATGTAGGATGCCAAAACCTTCAAAAACACCTTGATGAGATCGAGTATTGGCGCAACAAATAGCAAATCAAAGTTAACAAAGCAAAATTTTCTCAAATTACCTTTAACCTCGGCCGTAGGTCCTGTCCACTAGTTTTTTTTTAATTCCATTCCTCTCCCTGTATCCGAGACAGTACGGTACTTAGGCTTCCATCTTGAAAAACGACTTACCTGGAACCCACATACGAGGCTAAAATGACAAGAACTAAATAGACGCTTTGGACAACTGTACAGACTACTTCGAAGGACCTCCCATATGAATGGAAAATAAATTACTAATCTACATATTTATACTTAAGCCAATTCGGACATACGGAATAGAGCTATGGGTGACAGCAAAAAAGTTGAACATCACGTGCATCCAATCCAAGTCCTGAGAACAATAGTAAATGCCCCTTCTTACGTCAGCAACAAAGCCCTTCATAAAGATCTTAATATACCCTACATTCTTCAACTTATCCCTTCCAAGCTCATAAAATTTTATAGTAACATATCCAACCACCCTAATCCCCTAGCACAGTCATTGCACTGCTCCTTTCATCCCTATAATCCTCCTCGGAGACCAAAACGGCAGTGGCCTCGTGACCTGCTATAAATACGTGACAGTGGGAGTCCTGGCAATAGCCAGTTTCTGGAATCATCCCCTGAACGTCTGTGGCTCTCGAGCTCTTGGTCAGCCTCCACTGGCTCGAATCCGGTGACGCGGCTGGCGGAGGAGCGTGGAGTCTTCTCAAGTCTCCACTTCCTCTTTTGCATGCGAGAAAGGTGACAACCATATGGATTCGGTAGGTCTGTGGGCTGTTTGTAAATACTGCATGATTGAGCGAGTGATTGAAAATTGCAATGGTATGAATGAGAACATTTATCACAATTGCCCAATAAGCTGCTTATTGAGAGTTATGTTTTCGCATGCATGCATACTTGGATAAGTTAAAGCTTTAAAATAATTATGCTACATCAAAGTGAAACTTATTAAAAATAAAGACTATCAAACATTGAATTTGTAAAATTCCTCCTTCCTTTCCAAACCTTGTCAGCTTGTCAGATTCTTTTCGAATGACTACCGAACATTATTTCCTGCCAAATACCCTATCCATTTCTTCTTCAAACATTAGTCATCTGGTCCATACCAAAAATGTGAATTAGTAACATAAACCGCTGACTAATGGCCCTTGTGTGTCCCCAGGGAAAGACCAAGAATATACAGCAATGTTTACTATATCTCCCTTTGTTGAATATATTCCATATTTCTCAAAGACTTTCCTTCTTATTGAAGAGAAATTGAAAATTATATTCTTTACCGATTTTATAATGTTTTAATATATCAAAATATAAAATTATGCATGAATAATTTAAACAATAATAATTTTAATTCAAACATTTCATTCATTCGTATTTATTATATTTTTTCAATAATCACATAACCTTACTAGAATTTATTGATCACTGAAAAGTAATGCATGGAGAGCATATCTTTGAGACTATAACCGTGGCAATGACATTAGCTATTCACGTTTAATATTTTCATTACAACTTAGAACCTAATTGACTAAAACCTGAGACATGTCAGAATACAAATTCTAAAAAAAAAAAAAACAATTTACTCCCAAATGATCAATATGGTTTTTTTTTGAGGGGGGATATCTACGCTATGAATAAAAAATGATTAAACTGTTTAAAGACAATTTTCAAAATATTACTGTGAATATAGGTTTAACTTTTCAGAACATGAAATTATAAGATCTGAAGTCTAATCGAGTCAGAAGATTCATACCAAACAATTATAAAAAGGAAAGTGTTACAAGACAAATTATATGAGTTGGGACTGATATTGAGAGACACACGCACGGACTGGGAACAGGTGGTATGCAGGGGTGGCACATGCGAAGAGCCCGGCAACATGGTTTATCAGTCAGGAGGCCACTGAACGACGACACAGTTCGAATTCAACCACACAACAAGGGATTATTAGAAGTACTTTTTGGCATTGATACGTTCCATTCGATACCGGGTACGTACGTTATAAAACTGGTTGTATCGAAAAAAGTACACAACCTTTTCATAATTTTTAGCTTCAAGAAACTTAATAAGACTATTTACAATTATAAAAAAAAGGCGGTTGTAACAACAAGTTTATTTTCAAGTATTCGTAGCTCTTTTTAAGCTTTAGTGTTTTAGCTATTTTTTTTTCCTTTCTTTTATAGTGGGAGTCATGGCAATAGTCAGTTTCTTCAATCATGTCATGAGCGTCTGTGGCTCTCGAGCTCTTGGTCAGCCTCCACTGGCTCGAATCCAGTGACGTGGCTGGCGGAGGAGCGTGAGGTCTTCCCAAGTCTCCACTTCCTCTTTCGCATGCGAATATAAGGTGACGACCATGTGTATTTGGGAGGTCTCTGGGCTGTTTGTAAATACTGTATGATTGCGCGAGTGTATGAAAATTGCAATGGTATGAATGAGAACATTTATCACAATAGCCCAATAAGGCCGATTGTAATTTTATCTCGACAAAGAAGTTTCAATCCAAATCCTTGTTTTTTAAGACGTATTGTGGTTTTAAAACAATTGTATTAGGTTTTAACAGCACGGGATTTTTTTTTCATTTTATCATACCATACTTTGTATTTTGTACCATGCATTTTTTACATATGCATACGTGCGTGTTGGTATACATTCCATGGTTACATTAATGACAATAGTACAAGTACTATGATACGAGTAAGTATTGAACAATACCAAAATTAAAAGTATCGATACCTTGTTATGTCGAATCATCACAAACTGTATTTCTCTGCTGCAAGAGCAAGTATGAGTGATGTGGGCGAACAACACACCTCTCCATTGGTTGCCTCACGTTCTTCATAATTTATTATTTTATTTATATACGTCTATGTTTAATAATTTTTAACTGACGTAATAGAATTTGAGCTATTTAAAAAAAAATCCTAGTGTCAAGTTAATTACGACTATAACGTTTATAGTTTACGTTCTGATCAGTAAAGTATGACTAGTATGTCAACAAAAGAGCCCATTTTTCTTGTTTACAAGCCTATCCTCCTACCACATAAGGAGATTAACTATTAGTGAAAATGGATAATAAGTTAACACTTGGTTTTTGATTTGTTTCTTTATTACGCACAATACTTTAAATAGGTCCTATGTATCAGAACCTACTAACATCACTTTTAATATTGCCTTCAAAAACAAGTATATATAATGTCATAAACTGTGTCATTTGTTAATGAATAACATTATTTTTCATCTTATAGCAGTACACATCAAATATAAACACAAAGGGACTACCCCTTTATACTTCTCCTCGAGATAAATGATGCTAATAACACATGGATGAATTATTATTGATAATTAATAGTTACAATAGAATAAACAGTTCCGAGAAGCAAGTGGGAGATGGATAGGTGGGAGCTGGCCTGGAGCCAGAAGGATATATTTAGCGAGTAAGCTATTTCCCAGCTATTATCACCTATCTGCCTGTGATAATGTCCTTTATCAAGCGCATCATTGATTGATTGGTAATCACACCCCCCCCCCTTCATTTTCATTGATACTGTCTAAAACTCAAGCAATTTACTGAGCCATTTGACAACGAGTCACGTATGTGTCAATGGAATTCGTATTGAGGTCAAGGGGAAATTTTTCTGCAAATTATTTCTCGCGCATATCAAATGTCCGCTGATTTATTACAGCTTTGCAAAAACTGAACAGTTCAAATTAATCATTGGTGCCATTACACGAATATTACGTTTGTCTGTAGATTTGCCAAGGCTTGTTAGAAAATATATAGAAAAAAATTGGCCGAGTTGCAAAATGTGTGATGCACTGCTATGTTTTTTTGGCTGTGAGTCATGAAATTATATTAGACTTAACTCTTATTATATATTTGAGGGATCAAGAAAAATACTTTGACGATGACGAAGTGCCATTTTTTTGCCAAATAACGATTTGTATATATGCTACATTATTTCTATAATTTCGTAATAACTTTCCTAAAAAATAATCTGTCATATTAATAAATAAGAATTATAAACTAAACTACGGTGATTAGTTCATAAACGTATAATGTACGCTCTACTTTCAAATTGGTACCGTATTCGTGGGTCTCAGTATGTCCTATGACACGAGTGATATTAATAAAGTTCGCAAGAAAATAAGTTAACATGAAATAAGTCGTCCCAGTTCGGCTGGCTTTTGAGCTTTTTCAAATAACTGCAAATAAAACTTTCATTATGATTATTTTTGCCATCTTCAAGTACACATCAAAGATATTCCAAAAAATAAAAATTTGGTCGTCAACATAGGTGTTTTTTTTATCAATATTATGAATATGCTTTATTATTTAAAAGGTGATTTACTATGATCAAGATGCTTAACAAAAAGTATTTTTTTTTTATTTTGAACAACAACTTTATTGTGCTAAAATTACAATCTTTGTTACTAGGCAATAAGTAATTGAGATAAATGTTTACATTCATACCATATTTCCAATTCATCGTTCACTCGCTCATTCATACTATATATACAAACAGCCCAGAGGCCATTAAGTCCACATGGTTGTCACCTCGCTCGCGTGCGAAGAAGGAAGAGGAGTCTTTGGAAGTCCCCCACGCTCCTACGTCAGCCGCGTCTCTGGATAAGAGCCAGTGGAGGCTGACCAAGAGCGCGAGAGCCACAGACGCTCAGGACATGATTAGAGAAACTGGCCATTGCCAGGACTCCCACTGTCACTTATTTATAGCAGGTCACGAGCCCCCTGTCCTTTTAGTCTCCGAGGAGGATTATAAGGATGAGTGGTGCAGTGTAATGACTGTGCTAGGGAATTAGGGTGGTTGAATAGGATACTATGGAATTTTATGAACTTGGAAGGGATGAGTTGAAGAATGTAGGGGATATTCAGATCATTATGAAGGGTTTTGTTACTGACGTAATAAGGGGCATTTACTATTGTTCTCAGGACTTTTGATTAAAAGGATTGGATTCGCTTGTGCAAAGTCCTAGAGATTTTTTTTTTTAGTATCATTTTTTAAGTAGTTAAGAAACTCGCATTTCCCCCGGACCATTAGTCTTCTTGTATGCATTTTAATTGCCATTTAATCTTGAGGAAACTAAAAAATAATAGCTTATTGATAATTTTATCGACTAGCACTACGAAAAAATGTCGGTCTCGTGCGAATCTTGAAGACCAACGCAAAAAGAGCTTGTGCGCTAAAGTGGTGGATTTCAAGTGGGGCATCTGGGGTCGGGCGTAAACACAAGTTGTGTACGTGGTTCTCAAGTGTTTTCCCCACTTACGCTATCTTGAGGGTTATTATTGAAATATTTCAAAGCTCCAAGAAGTGTCAAACGTATTTTCCAGCATAAGATAACGTGGATTACTGACACCATGACAAGTTTGAAGCGAATCCTAAATTAAAATAAAAGCGTTGCAAACTGAATGAACAGATACAGAAAGTGATCGTTTAATTATTCTCTTAAGACAAACGTTTTTTTCAGTCTCTTCACTGTCTGTTCGTTGTAATTAGTAGAATGATATTGAGTCCAAGCTCGATGTGGGTTACTTTAATGAACAGCCCTATTATGAAGTAAAAACAGCAACAGCATATCATTATTTGTGTATATATGCTCAAGTACCCATTTCTCGAGTAAAGTAAATATACTGTAATATGAAACAGTAGAAAAAATAGTACCGCATTTTGACTGACTATAATAAAGTTGTAAATCTTTCTTTACAAGTACAGTTGATCTAAGACCACAAATCTTCAGACTTACCGTTATGATAACACTAATGCGTTTTTAGCTCCATTGATTGGAAAAAAAATCATTTCCACTACATTTCTTAGTTTGTATTTTACTTTCTTTGTTTTATTTTATCTCAGTATTCAGGTATTGTTTTTTTCATTCATTCTAAATTTTTTGAATTACTTTTTACTGAAGAAAATAGTTAATTAATAATATTCTAAATTGATCTAGTAGATGGAATACGTGGAATAATGTATCACACAGCAAGGGCGATAAGTTCAACAATGTTTTGGATTGTGTATGGAAAGTGTCAGAAATTTGTTTTATTTCATATTAAATTTTTGAAACTTCTTTATTGTGCTAAAATTACAATTTGCCTTATTAGGCAATAAGTAATTGTGATAAATGTTCTCATTCATACCATATTTACAATTTTCATTCACTCGCTCCTCCTCCCAGGCCACATGGTTGTCCCCCCCCTCGCATGCGAAAGAGGAAGCGGAGTCTTGGGAAGTCCCCCACGTTCCTCCTTCAGCTGCGTCACTGGATACGAGCAAGTGGAGGCTTGCCAAGAGCGCGAGAGCCACACACGCTCAGGACATGATAGGAGAAACTAGCCTTTGCCAGGACTCCCACTGTCACGCATCTATAGTAGGTCACGATGCCACTGCCGTTTCAGTCTTCGAGGAGGATTATAGGGATAAGTGGTGCAGTGCAATGTCATATTATTTTAACATCGATGTCATATATTACTTTATTTATTCAATATTAAGAATACACATGAAGTGTTTTTTTTCTGTTTAATCCTATATTGCTGTGCTATTATTATTATTGTTTTAAAAACATTTTAGAGAACAAGGTAACCAACCCTGCCTTCCCATTCTTGGAC
Organism: Acanthosoma haemorrhoidale; assembly: GCA_930367205.1. NCBI lineage: Eukaryota > Metazoa > Arthropoda > Insecta > Hemiptera > Acanthosomatidae > Acanthosoma > Acanthosoma haemorrhoidale. The sequence continues at coordinate 14,961,433 of OV884012.1, forward strand.
CAATTAACCGAACCCTATATTTGGACTACCGAAGCTCAATCTTTTTGGTAAAATTGAGCAAGGAGACTAGAAAACATGGAGAGGACGCGACCTTTCCTAGCTGTGCCAGGGTTACAACGATTAAGGAAATGTAGTTCGTGATACTACCATTTATGAACAATTTTTTTTCATGGTTTCTTCTGTTGTACCATTTCACGGTGTTATTTAGGAATTCCACAGTAAATCGAAAGGTTTGCCTTATAAAGACAATTTCAAAGAACTCTAGGAAGCTGGAAAATTAAAGATTGAGCCACAGATCTTCAGCAGCATTCTTTAATCAACCCCATATGTTTTATTTTAACTGTATTTCCTAATTCGCAACCGTAAGCGTTAGCGTACAGTAAGCTAATGCTCTGCCAGTATAATTGATAATATTTGCTTTTATAGTCGTTTGGGAGGAAGATCACTCAGTGTTGTCATGTGAGTATGATTACTTACTAAGGGAGATGATAAGTAAAACTTAATCAAGTAAAAATACAATAGGTGTTGAATTGACGCTTTTATTACATGTTGTTAATCTTTTGGGTAATATAGTGTTTGTAAGAATGATTACCTTTACTAAACCTGGTAATAATTACTGCACATTAATATAACTAATAAGGAAAAATACTTCAATGCATTAGTCTAATATGTCTTTGTTTACTACCTCAATAAATAATTTTTAATTTTGATAGCTGGTTTTGAATTGTTGTTCAGCAAGTAATAAATATATTTTCCTCAATAAATTTTTATAGATTATTATATAACTGAATGTATAAGTACTAGTTTGAGGATCACTTAATCCCTTCAAATCAACCCGTGTGTACCCACAGTTGTAATACGAAAAATAATAGGATTCAGAAATGTAAATGTGTGAAAGTGAGTACAGTTGCTAGGGAGAGTAGGGTCATTATGTCCTTTATCGAATGTTATAAAAGAAGAGAAGAGTCACAGGCAGTAACCTTTTTGTGTCACGAGAGACAGAAATAACAGAGCCATAAAGCCCGGCAGACATGGTGTATTCAAAACAGCGTTGGAATCACGTACAGAGCTTGGTTCGAAGGAGGTAAAAGATTTTTTTTAACACAAAGAAATTAAAGGAAATAAAAAAAAAGCCGTTATTGATAATGTATAGGGTATAAAAGGGGTAATAATAGACGGATATTTCTCACTCTTTTTCAGGGATGGACCCGTGAGCAGCTCATTATCCTGGTGGGAGAAGAGGAGATCTTCCTATACTAGGACGCAGTTTGAAAGCTTGGAACATCTTGTCTTGGGGCGCCTTACATCTATGAAACTAAGAATGTTTTCTAATAGTTAGTAAAATAAATGTAATCTTTTTTATCACATAAATTCATGTTCGTTTTTTATTTTTATTTTGTTGAGTACTATCAAATATTTGAATCAAACAAATCGATTTTATGTAAATTAATTACCTTCATTGGCCTCACATCAATTCATTAACATAAATTACTTTGGGTTAGAAGCAATTGGGACAGGATGGAATCCAAATATTATTGAGCAACATATTTTGGTATCATTTAACTCTAATTCAACACGCTTAGAATTTCAGCAATTAAATCCAGGTGTTAGAATAATTAAATGTCATCCTTTCAAATAAAATACGAGGGGTCCGAAAAAATGTATCCACTGTTTAAAAGTCCGTAACTTGCAAACTAATTGACGGAGTTGTCTCATTTTTGGTAGTGTAATATTTTGTAGTTCCGGCAATCGCCATACAAGCGTTGTATTGCGTTGTTTTGTTTTGTCAGATGACAGTGTGCCGGTGAAACAGGAGTGAGTCGCTCAAGTGTTCGGCGAAACAGTGATATCTTTAAGTTGGACTTTAAGCTACACTTTCACCAAAAATGAGATAACTCCGTCAATTAGTTTGCAAGTTATGGACTGTTAACCAGTGGATACATTTTTTTGGACCCCTCTGTATTTTAACTGTTCCACTAGAGTATAGAGAGGAGTGGTTCTGAAGGTGATAAGTAAGGTAGGTATATAAAAGGATATATGTATCCGTAGAAATATACATTCTTTTATATCTCCCTACATTATATGCGATCAGATATAGTTGAATTTGATACATTAATACATTGCAACGTCCACTGGCTCTTATCCGGTGACGCAGCTGATGGCGGAGCGTGGGGGGCTTCTCAAGACCTCTTTCGCATGCGAGGGAGGTCTCTGGGCTGTTTGTAAATACCGTATGAATGAGCGAGTGAATAAAAATGAATTATGTATGAATGAGAACATTTATCACAATTACTAATTGCCTAATAAGGCAGATTGTAATTTTATCACAATAAAGAAATTTCAATATAAAAGAATACTATCAAACATATCGTATTCTAAATTCTATTTTATGTGAATGAAATACCTTCATTGGTTACCACGTCAATTTATTAACATATAACATTGGTAACTCCACCGGTTGATATCCGGTGCCGCGGCTGACGGAGGAGCGTTGGATACTTTCCAAGATCCCGCTTCCTCTTTCGCATGCGAGGGAGGTGACAACCATGTGGATTTGGGAGGTCTCAAACGAAACTTTAATAAATTTGCCATTGTAGTAAGCATTAGAAGGTAATAACAAGCGGATGAGTATAAACTAAGGCAGGAACCTTCAGGCGACGGCTGACTGACAATCTGCGCAGAGATCTGCCTTCCGTATGACTGACGAAACAATGGAGTGATAAACTGTGATTAGCCATTCCCTTCCACTGAACACTTACGGTCTTTTGAGCGATGAAAATATCCAGCAAGGGTTAGTTAAGGTTGATTTGTGGCCATGTATTGTCGGGGGGGGGGGGATTAATCATATTGTTGCTGTTCAAAATTGTCGTGATTTGCCGCTTCATTTGCCGATCATTGAATTTAAATTCTATAATTTAAATTGTTAACTTTTAGTCGCCAACAGCTATGAGCATGTATTCAAACGAATTAATTTGACCTGCTCGTGCATTTTTAGGAATTCCTTGTTTTGTTTTTTTTTCAAATCAATAAACTCTTCTTTTTTCTTGCATATAGCAACAAAACCCTTCATAATGATCTTAATATGCCCTAGTTTCTTGAACTCATCCCTTCCAAGTTCATAAAATTCCATAGTATCCTATCCAACCACCCTAATCTTCTAGCACAGTCATTGCACTGCACCACTCATCCCTATAATCCTCCTCGGAGACTGAAACGGCTGAGGCCTCGTGACCTACTATAAATACGTAGCAGTGGGAGTTCTGGCAATGACCAGTTTCTCTAATCATGTCCTGAGTGCGTGTGGCTCTCGTGCTCTTGGGCGGCATCCGCTGGCTCGTATCCAGTGACTCGGCTGACCAACGTGCGTGGGGGACTTCCCAAGACTTCGCTTCCTCTTTCCCATGCGAGGGAGGTGACAACCGTGTGGATTTGGGAGGCCTCTAAGCTGTTTGTAAATATTGTATGAATGAGCGAGTGAATGAAAATTATAAATATGGTATGAATGAGAACATTTATCTCAATTACTCATTGCCTAATAAGGCAGATTGTAATTTTAGCACAATAAAGAAGTTATATATAGGTTTTCTTGCCTGTCGGTATGTTCTGGTTTTTTGTTCCGTTTTTCGTTCCGTACTAATCAAATTGTGCATAGAGCTGACGGATTTGATGGCCCGAGTACATGGGAAATTTTACCAACTCCCTGAAACTAGATTAAGAGTTACAAATTCATTACATGCTGATCAAAAGGTATATACGGCTATATGAAATTGTTCAGAGGAGCCAATTCAATCTGTTTTGTATTTTTAAACTAAAGTATGCAGGTGTATATAACAAAGCTTTGATAACACGGACCGTTATACCGTGATACAACATACAGTAACATGTTGTTTGAGCTAACCAAGAGAGTTATTAGCATTACAATAATTCAGATTTCTCTTGTCTAAAATGTGTTCCCGCTAATCTAAATTGAAACGAGGGCTGTCTGCGGCGAGACAAGCGCCACTCTGGGCCAGACAGCGCTGACAAAACAATGGAGATAAATGATAATAAATAGAAGGAAGAAGTGGACCAGTGACGAGGAGACAATACAAGGCTGCCGGCCCTAAATCTCAGATAATGGCACCTTGTCTCAAACAATCACGGCTAGTGATAGGCGACTGGCGGGCCTTTACGGGTCCTCTGTAATGGCTTTTTGGCCGGCCTTCACACCGATTCCCTTTCGTTATAACTGCTTACAATTAAGGGATATTTTAGGTGTTGTTTCTATCTGTGTTATTCTTATCACTGGTTTATTTTAGTGAAATTAGATGGAACAGTTTAAAGCATAACTTGTCCAATACAAAGGGTAGGATGTGCCTTGTTCTAATAGCTTACATTATAAATGATTAAGAGAAAAGGTGGAAAAATACTAGCCAGTCAAAGCGATCGTGCCATCTTGATTGTCTTGAGACCTCCCAAATCCACATGTTTGCCCCCCCCCCCCCTCGCATGCGAAAGAGGAAGCGGAGTCTAGGGACTTGGGAAGTTCCTCCATCAGCCGAGTCACCGGAAGGACGTGGAGAGAGCCACATACGCTCAGGACATGATTGGAGAAGCTGGCCATTGCCAGGACTCGCACTCTTACGCATTTATAGCAGGTCACGAGGCCACTGCCGTTTTAGTCTCCGAGGTGGATTATAGGGGTGAGTGGTGCAGGCTGTGCTAGAGGCTGAAGGGTTTTGTTTTTGACGTAATAAGGGTCATTTACTATTGTTCTCAGGACTTTTGATTGAAAGGATTGGGTACGCTTGGTGTTCGAACTTTTTATCCCCCATAGCTCTATTCCGTATGTCCAGATTGGCTTAGGTATAACTTTTTAAATTAGTAATTTGTTTTCTATTGAGAGATGGTATGTCCTTTGAAATAGTCTGTACAATTGTCCAAAGTGTCTGTTTGGTTTTGGCTTCGTATGTGGGTTCCAGGTCAGCAGTTTGTCGAGATAGAAGCCTAAGTACCGTACTAACTCAGATACAGGGAGAGGAATGGAATTAAAAGAAACCAGTGGACAAGACTTGCGGCAGAGGGTGAAGGTGATGTATAAACTAACTTAGGAATTAATACAACTTAGAACTAATTTAAATTAAGAAGTATTCAAGGTTATTGTGGCGTTGGTTTAGTTTATGTTTAGTTCATCCTACCCCTTTCTACGTCAGTAAAGGATACTAGCTAGCTAGGAAAGTTCTTCCTTGAAATTTAACTCGGCCATCACTGACTGCAAATATTCTGTACTACAGCTTGTACAATTTAAATTCATATATGTTTATACTGATTGTACATGTATGTTACTTCTAAATATATTAAAATATTTGTAATAAAAACTTTAAAAACAATATCTAAAATTCATACAAAATATTGACTTAACTAAGGGTTTTGTCACAAACAAAATTTCAGTCACTTTTTGTAAAACTTCTATGCCTTTTTTTTTACAAGATTTTATTTTGTAATTATTGTTCATTAAACTCACTAAACATATTGAACATAATTAATCAAGACGTAAAATCAAGTGAAACTCATGTTACAGAACAAAAAACAAAGACTTTTGAAAACAATTTTAATTACATGGATTTCTGCAGTGAAATTGAAACATTAAAGCTTGTGGTGGAAAAATGCTTGGATTTAAGAAAAATCTCGTTCATCTTGTTAAATGTAGAGGACGAGTTACTCATAAAATTAATTTAAATAAATCTTTATTAATACCCATTATATTTTAGACCCCAGAATAGGTAAGATGAATTTAATGTATTTATAAAATTTATCGAGAATAATTACCACATACAGATCTTTGGTGACTAGAACATAAAAATAACAGTTAGACAAATTTTACAAAAACCGATTAATATTGACTTGAATAGGTTTGATAATCTAAGAAAATCTAAAGAGAAAAATATTAATTCCAATGGAAAAAGAAATTTCATATATTTGGTTACTTTTTTTAGTGATATTTGCTTTGTGTCAGGGAAATGTTTCTCTATGATTCGTGATGGGTTCCTTACCATATTCAAATCGCCAACCACTGCATATATCTGTAAAATGAGAGAAAAAAGTGGAAATAGAAAATACTAATATTTTGTGCATAAACTTATATGGGCCAAAAATGATAATGATAATAAATGAAATTCAAAATAAAACTTCAAAACCGATCAAAGAGTTGCCTGATAACAATGAAGAATCTGCCTGACAGGGAGGAGGTTCCGAAAAGCTGTTATCAGTGCTACTGCCCAATGGAGTAGAAACTACCAGTCAACATCTACAACAATTTGTATGTAAATGTAAAAAAAAAACTAGGTCGTTTAAGTTTAATTGTGATGAGTAATGCAGAATACTTGCTTTTATTTATCTTTTTATTGTTTATTATTGTAGTGAAGTTACTCGGCTGACCATTATATCAAAGTCTATGTAAATATACAAAGTATTTTTTAATTGTATTTGTATATAATAAATTTTAGTTAGTTCTACTACGACCACTACTACAACTACTACTTAAGAAGACGTCACTTGTCATGTTTTATGGAGTTTTCATGTGGCTTAAAAGTTAAATTAAAGACACAATCACCAGATAGACGGGCAGTCAGTATGATTAAAACGTAAGAGCTTCAGATTAGTAGTCATAAAAAAATACGCTAGCATGACAGCACACTCTGGGACGAAACCAGCAAATCAATCACAGAAAGGCAAAATTTGTTTTACATTTTTAATAAGAATTATCCAGCTTTTGTGGATTGTTATTAGTTTCTATTATGTTTTTCTCAAGAAACAACTATAATTTTTTTTTCTTTGATCGCATAAATATGCTGGAAATTAAAGAAACAAAATTTCTGTGTTTTTTAATTGTTTTTTTTGTGCATTTTTCTTATTCACGCCTCTATTTTTTTTTATTTATCTATTTTTCCTAAACAATATAATTAAGAAGCAGTTTTTTACACTCTTACCAAAAATACTACCTGCGGAAGGGAAACACGGTTCAGGCTTTTGAGAGTGTCTTAAGTTTTGAATCCACAACTCGGAAAGTAATAATTTGCTTAGCGATTTCGTGATATATTTACGATTGTACTAATTTACGTTTCATATTTGTAGTTATGATATGTGTAAAAACCTTTGTATATTCACGCACAATATTTCTCGAGTAAATTACTTATTTTAGGGAGTGGATCCATCTCCTTATTACAATGCCTGCATTTTTACTCATCCCATCGTTTCCCATTCAAGAACAATGTACTCATCTTGTAACAAAATGTAATGGGTTTTACACTGTCGGTCTGTAATTTTCAAAGTTCGAGGTGAATGTTCTGCGAAAAAAATGTACTTTGCCCATAATTGATAGCTATTTCATACTAAAAATGCTGTTTTGTCGCTTGTAAGTTATGCAATGACCATCTAAAACCTATCATTTACTTCAGAACCATTTTTTTTCTGAAAGCGGAAACGTTTAAAAGAGCTAAATATGTAAGGGGTATATCTAAAAAGGAGAATTACGTCGAGCGGAAAATATCTGTGTGTCATGCAAAGGTGGGGTAGACCAATCCATGAATAATAGCTAAATAAACATGATGGTTGATCTAATGGCCAGCTGTAACCCTGTTGTTTATTCCCAAGAGGACAACAGCGGGTTGCTGGAGGCTCCAGGCAGCCTGGAATCTGCGCTCCTGTAACTTATTAATAGACCGGTCGGCTATACTGTCACTTATGGTTATTGGCCATTGTTAACTAGTCAGCTCCCTTAATAGATCCCCGTTACACCTCTGCGATCGGAGCGAATATCTTAGAACTTGATCCGAGAACATGTGGGGTTTTGGAACTGTTTTTTTTTAAATATTCATAAATAAAACTGTACTTATATAGTTATGGAGAAAGCTCTAATTTGCTGAGCCGAATACTGTTCAGTAAAATTTGACGACAAGGTATTTTAATATTTAAAAAAACACATTTTCAGTTGTCAACACAGTTGTGTTCCCAAAGAAAATACAAAAAACTACTGAGCTCACGTGGCCTTCTATTCTCCTGATACCAAAACAGTAAAAATGGACCAAATGTGCAACGAACCTCATGTGTATAATTTGTCAAAGTGATATTGTAAAAAGTGTGTTCCTGGAATTGTTCCTATCGAATGAATGAGACCCCAGACGACAATTATTATTGCTAAATATGATTTTTCACATAGAGGAGAGTTATAAGTTATAAATGGTGATAGATTGATTCATAATCGATTGTGCAACACGGTGCCTTATGTTTAATTTGAATTTCAACTAAATTAGTATTCGTGATATAATCAGATAAAACTGGAGAGACGTCTTCAGCGGTATGGATTTTTTTTTTGCACCAGTTGTGCCCCCAAAGAAAATTTTAAAAAATTACGAAAACTACCTAAATTTAAGTTGATTTACTGAGCTCACGTGGCCTTCTGTTCTCCTGATACCAAAACAGTAAAAATATTGTCAAATAGTTCATCACTAATACAAAATCAGGGGATTGGTAGCAAAACTATTGAGCTTCTGAGCCCATATGTTCTGCTAATACCAAAATAGTGAAATATCGTCAAATAGATAATTAAAAAAAAAATAATAGTTAGCTTCTTTGACCTTCTGCTTTTAGTTAATATTTATAAAATAAGGGGATTGGTAGCTAAAAAAGAGAGCTCCTGTGCCCTTCTGTTTTCCTGATACCGAAAAAGTAAAGCAATGTCAAATAGTTGCATAATGCGCATCGCCTTCTGGGCTGGATAAATTTAAAACTTCCCGAAACCGGATTATTTCTAGTGAATTTTAACAGACACTAGTGCGCATAAACCAAAATTAGATAAAATCTAATATCTTAACAAATCTATTTTATCAATATAAAATATAGCTAACAATATGTATTATGAATGATTCTATGTCTTAATCTTACATTTAGATTCACCTGAGGATCTATAATTATATATAATTATCTGTAAATTTAAAGGGGCTATGAAAGAAAAAAAAAATCTTACATTTAAGAGAGATTAGTTTTTTTAAAGTTAATTATCTACATTAGGTACTGTTTACACTTGATGAATTATTCTTGTAAGAATTTCAACACTAATTTACTCTTTGAAACAATTATATTAGTATGGTAGGTTTTTGCTATTTGCAAACAATTCGGTTTAAAATTTACGACTTCTAAGACTACTCGTCCAAATAATCTAATCATTACTCTCAAGCTATAAGCCACGTACTTACCATTGCCTAGCTCATGTCCTGAGTGTATGTGGCTCTCTCTTGGGCTTCCTCCTGTATTTACTAGACAGTGAAACTATCTGACAGAGAAGCATTACTCCCATCAGGTCTGCCAGCCTTTTGAAGGATTTGTCAAACGAACCTCCTGAATATTATGGTCATGTGTATAAATTGCCTGAAATTGTTCCTAACTAATAGTTAAATAATCTTTGTAGAGGAGAGTCTTTTAAAAGAAAAGAAAGAAAAGCTTTATTATGAAGTACAAGCTAAACACTGGTATATACAAGTATTTAGAGTTACGTTACTACATACTGGGTGGAAGGTCTAGGCGTGTGTCTGGGGCTACAGCTGAGATATATATGTTTATGAAAAGGGTAAGATTCTGGGAGTAGGGAGTAAGTCTGGTCCAGAATTAAGGAGGGTTGCTTACTTAAAAATAACAGGAACCATCAGTGACTTCCATGAAGTCACGAGGCCGGTATATAGTTCTGCTCAAGCTCCTTTTACTTGTTCTTAGATTATAAAACTGAATCAAGGCAACCCCAGAAGACAATTATTACAGCTAAATATGATTTTTCACAAGGAGAATTATAAGTTATAAATCGTGATAGATTCATAATCGATTGCGCAATACGGTGCCTATCGTTTAATTTGGATTCCAACCAAATTAGTATTCGTGATCTAATCACCTGAAACTGGAGAGACGTCTTCAGCGGAACATACATCGATTTTTTTTTTTTAGCACCTGCTAATGGCCACTTGAGGCCGACGTTTCGACACAGGGTTTACTGCTTCATCAGGACAGGCAGACGAGACCATAAGCCTCGGCCAAGGCTCCCTCCTTTTTATCGGCCGCATATCTAAACGAGGACCTTTCCTAACTCTGACCCTCAATAGCCGAGCCTCGACCTTATAATTGCAGTTTGCGAACCATCAATGGTCCAGATTTTGTAGCAGGCGGCTCCAGGTGCTATTGGATCTTATAAATATCTTATTACCTCATCATATTTGTATTGCTGATATGATCTCCGGATGAAACAGCCGTATAAAAAAACTTGCATAAATAAACAACAAGAATCCCGGCTCGATATCTTGGCTTAGTATCTACGTTAGCATTCCTCCATGCAGCAACGTAGTCGAGAGAAGTCAATTTGAAATCTGGCAACTATCTGGCAGTTTGCTGCAACTTTTACTTTTAGACACGTTTGAAGCTTTAGCTTTGGCGGCAACTACTCACAAGAAATCACTCTCAAGTTCTCGCTTAACATTATTTCGTACAGTTAATTTTTGGCCTGTAATATATACAGTTCTTTATTCCTATTTTAGATGATATTACCGTTACTATGTAAAACTTTCTTTCCTGTGCTTTTCAGAGTATGATTGACCTTCCTCCTGTTAAATAAATTTTGATAAAATTATTCGTTTTCTTTACCCATTCTCGCAAAGTAGTAGTACTCCTGCTCTCCTTTTTCAGTGTACTTTCACAACTGGCTGTCATTCGGTCAACATTAATCATTCCATAAAGCAGAGTTTGTGGCTCATCTGAATAAAGATCCGCTTGTGAAGATACTGACGCAATAGAGACTGACCGGAATCACTTTCGGTATCAACAGGAACACACTGGTATGATCTCGTTGGACTGCACGCAGGTTTTCGACTCAGTGTCCATGTACACAGCTTTGCAACTGAACATGCCCAGATCAGTTACATACCATGGTTATTTCCTTCCTAAAGGACAGATTGGTGAGGGTATGGGTTGGTGATTGCCTTTCTAACCCATTCCCTCTAACCTGTGGAGTTCGTCAAGGAGTGGTTTAGTCTCCAGTAGTCCTCTAACATTGTTGGGAAAAACTACAAGTAAGGTACTGTAATCGCTACAGCCGACGACATTGCGGTTTCATCAGCACCATGAGTGCACAAAGACCTCCAGCCGAGTCAGTTTTTATCGTCATCAGTTTCAAACAGGGAATGTTAAACATCGATGTAAACTCCAGGAAGACCAACTGCCTATTCTTCTGTAACCGTTCTGAAATGGAACAAACGGTTGTTGTACATTTAGTTTGGAAATAATTGTATTATTTGAGGTTTCCATTAATATTTTATAATTTGGCGACCTGCTGTTAATTTTAGGTTGAAGTATCGATTACATGTGATTTTTTTTTGCTAATAAAAAAGTTTTAGAGGTGTTATCCATATTCCCTCTCATTATTTTCTTAAATCCGTATGAAGTTCCTTTAGCTTGCCAACCATCCTTTTCAGCGTTCCTCGACGAGTCTAGGAAGGAGCCAGGGGTTAAAAATTGGTGTCAGGTGTGGGGTGGGGTTGCAAGAATATCCATATAGCACAAAAGTCGTGACCACGCTCGAAAATGGCGGAAGCAAAGCAAGTGGAACTGGAGAATTTGGTGAAACAGCTACGAGCAGCAAACCAGAAGTTTGCCGAGGAAAATGAAACTCTGAAGTACGAGAAAGAGTCCTTAGCCCAACGGACTAGTGCGATGACGGCTCAACTGGAAAAAGGAGAACCAGGGAGCCGGGGAAAACGGGACCTAGGGTTGCAGAACATGGTCAAGCCTTGGACAGGAACCCCGGGAAGTGGATCGGTCACTCAGTTTTTCAAGAAGTTAGAGAAGATAAGTGCAGTAGGGAATTGGACGGAGCAGGACAAAATAATGATTGCGAAACAGAAACTGGGTGGAGTGGCTGAGAAGTTCCTCGAGTCTAAGCCAGAGCTAGTAGAAGAGGGAGCGCCTTACGATATCCTGAAGAAAGAAGTGGTGAAGAGATTCGAGGATCCCAGAGAGAGAGAAAAACTAGAAGGAGAGCTGAGTGAAGCGAGACAAGGAACAACCGAGCCAGCCAGGGTTTTTGCCGACAGAGTCAGAACAATTGGAGCCCGGCTGATTGCAGATATAGACGGGATAGAAGAGCGAGACATACTCTCAAAGCGCATTGAAAGCAGAGTGCTAGCGGCTTTCCGGAGAGGACTCTTGCCCGAAACGGCGAGGCTAATGCAAACTTTGGCTCCAACCACGCTTGAGGAGGCCATCATGAGGGCGGAACCATTTGACGGAGATGAGGGGAGCAATAAAGGAAGTAGGAGCCACAGAGACGTGTTTGGAGTAGGGGCCAATGCTATGATTACAGCAGAGAACGAAAATAGCTCGCACGACGCTGTACAAGGAGAAGTAAACTTGGTAACGCCAACAGGAAGAACCCAGTTGAGATGTTACCGCTGTGGGCAGGAAGGACACTTAGCGAGAGGATGCCTCCAGGGCCCCGCACCGACGCCTAGGGGGGCAGGTGACCGGCAGAATCGTCAATGCTTCGCATGTCCCCGGAATATACCTAGGGCCGGCTAGTCTACGGGCTAAGGGAGTGACGGGCCAACCACTGCGGATAGACGGGATTCAGCTGCTGCGATGTAAGCTACAAGGGAAGGAGTTTACACACCCCATCGTGATATCCCCACTGGATCTGCCCGGAGACGGAATCATCGGCATGGATGGTCTCACTAGGACGGGAGCAAAAGTGTTGGCCAGGGAACGGAAGCTAGAGATCATCGAGGGAAGCACCGTCCCAGTTGTCCGGAGAATAGACGGAGGTAGCGAAGAGATAGAGAGGCTGAGCACAGAGATAGAGAGGCCGAGTCAAACTGTCGAGAACCTGAACAAGAAGTGGAACTCGGCGGTAGAGCCATTGGAGGCTAGTGACGAAACGAACCCACGGAAGGAGAAGCTGAGAGAAAGAAACAGCAGAAAGAGAAAGAAAAGAAGGGCAGAAGCCCGCGTGGAACGGAGAAGAGACTACCAGACAAGGGATACGGCCGACCAGGGGGCCCCAGGAGAGGGAGAAGGAAGGGAGTTTGTAAGAAACGGTGCGCAGGTGAAGATACCACCCTACAGCGAAATCTTAACAAGAGGTCTTGTATCCGGAGAGGAACTATCGGACATAGTAATGGAGCCCGCAACGCTGAGGCAAAACGGTGCCCGAACAGCTCGCTATTATCTAGGATTGAAGATGGCAGCGTGTGGGTACAGGTGATCAATATGGGGCCCCAGGAAGTTTGTTTGGACCGAAATCATACTCTAGGGGTAGCAGCAAAATGGAACCAGGGAAGCAACGTTCTAACAAATGCCCAAAGGGAAGGGAAGGAATTCGAAGGGGACCGAAGGACAGCTGGATTCAGATCGATAGAAATGAATGGCCCTGACTGGGACCTAAGCCATTTAAGTGAGAACGAGAGAAAAATGATAGAACCGCTACTGCGGGAGTATGAGGCCCTGTTCAAACCACCCGGGAAGGAAGGCTGCTCGGTAGGGGTTAGACACCAAATACCCATAGGTGACGCTCGCCCCGTAATAAAACGGCCTTACAGAGTACCGTTCCACCATCGCCCAATAGTAGAAGGTCACTTAAAAGAGATGCTGGACAATGGAGTGATCACTCACTCCACCAGCCCTTAGGCAGCACCAGTGGTGTTGGTTCCCAAGAAGAGCGAGGACGGGAGCATGAAGTTTCGCTTTTGCACGGACTTCCGAGGATTGAATGCGCTGACCCAAGTCGACGCGTACCCGCTGCCTCTAATACAAGAGACGCTAGAGATGCTAGGAAAGAGTCGAATTTTCTCCACCTTAGATCTACGCAGCGGATACCACCAAATACCAGTAGCCGAAAGGGATCAGCCAAAGACGGCCTTTACCACTTTAGACGGCCATTACGAGTATAAGAAGATGCCGTTTGGGCTGGCGGGAGCCCCAGCGACCTTCCAAAGGACCATGGATCAGATCCTCGCAGGTATCAAGGGTCTAGAATGTTACGTATATTTAGATGATATCATCATCTTCAGTGAAGACTTCGAACAACATAGAGACCGATTAGAACGCGTGTTTGGCCGATTGAAGGAAGCAAACCTTAAACTGAACGGGGAAAAGTGTAAGTTCGCTGTTAGCCAAGTTCGATACCTCAGCCATTTAGTGACCGAAGAGGGAGTCAAACCAGATGACACGAAAATGCAAGCAGTAAGAGAATTCCCGACGCCCAGTTCAGCGAGGGAGGTCCGAGGCTTCCTGGGGTTAGCGGGATATTACCGGAGGTTTATTCCCCGCTTCGCCGAGATAGCCAAGCCGTTGACACTCCTTACCGGGAAAGACAAACGCTTCCAGTGGAAGAAAGACCAGGTAGTGGCTTTCCAAGAGCTGAAAGAGGCGTTGTGTACCGACTCGGTCCTCATCTACCCAGATTTCAAAGATGCCTTTATTCTGGCAACCGACGCGTCTGGAGTTGCTCTAGGAGCCATCCTTTCCCAAATAAGGAACGGACAAGAGAGACCGTTAGCATATGCCAGCCGCAAACTACATCAGGCGGAACAGAACTACTCGGCTACGGAGCGGGAGCTGCTGCCGGTAATATGGGCCACGAAACACTTCCGGTGCTACCTGCTAGGGCGGAAGTTCACCTTGGTAACGGACCACGCGGCACTGCGGTGGATGTTGTCCCTCAGGGATCCGTCGTCCCGACTGACGAGATGGGCGCTCCGGTTGGAAGAGTTCGACTACGAGGTAGTCCACAAACCCGGACGCAAGCACACCAATGCGGATGCGCTAAGCCGTGCGGTGGCCAAGGTAACTTCAGAGGAGGTCGAGGACTACGAACGATATCGCCAAGACCAGATAAAGGACGAAGAGTGCCAAAACTGGGCGAAAGGCAACCCCCGATTGTGCAGGTGGGACGAACAGGGGTTAATGTACCGAGGAGAGAACGACGAGCGAAGACAGTGGAAGGTGGTAGTGCCTCAGGTCAGGAGAAAAGAAGCTTTGACCGACCATCACAGCAGCGTGTGGGCTGGTCACCCCGGGGGGGAGAGAACGCTTGCCGTCTTACGGCAAAGGTACTTCTGGCCTTCAATGAAGCAAGACGTGGAGGCGTTTGTAAAGACGTGTCACTCGTGTGCCACCCGGAAAACACCGGCGGGTCGGACGGTACCAATTGAGAGGCCGTTCTTTCCATCGCGACCTTTCGAAATGGTGTCCCTTGACATAGTGGGACCCTTCCCAAGGAGCCAGAGGGGGAACAAATACCTTTTGACCTTTATCGATCACTTCTCTAGATACACCGAGGCCGTAGCAATTACCGAACAGACGGCAGGAGCCACAGCAAAGGCCTTCGTAGAGAACATCATCACCAGACATGGGGTGCCACTGCGCCTACTAACCGACCAGGGCCGAAATTTTGTCTCCGAATTGTTTAAGGAGGTCTGTAAAGCGCTAGGGATCGCCAAGCTACAAACAACGGCCTACCACCCCCAAAGCAATGGAATACTAGAAAGGTTCCACAGGACTTTGGGAGATTCGTTAGCTCACTTTGCCAGAAAGGATGGGAGGGATTGGGACAAATGGGTCCCGTATTCCTTGATGGCGTACAGAGCCATTCCCTACTCGGCCACGGGATTCTCGCCTAACTACCTCCTGTTCGGACGGGAACTACGGACACCAGCGCGTCTAGAGAAGGTCACCAAAGACGAAGGAGGCACGGACGAGGCCGGAGAGGTGGTGCAACAATTAGGGGAACGGATACAGAAAGCCCAAGATGAGGCAAGACAAAGAATTGACCGAGAGTGGACACGACGCACCGAGCGGATAAACAAGACGAGGAAGGAAAGAGAGTTTAGTGTGGGGGAGTTCGTATACCTCCATGTACCCGCGGTAAAGCCAGGCCATTTCCCAAAGTTTCACTGCCCATGGACTGGGCCCCATGAGGTGACCAAGAGGTTAGGGAAGGTCACATACGAAATAAGGAGTGAATCAGGAAACACTCAGGTGGTCCATATAAACAGGCTGAAGCCGGCTCACGGAGGACTAAATGGAGGAAGGCCCGTGACGAGTCAAGGGAAACTGGGACGACTGGAACTCTTCCCTGAGCAGGCGGAGAGCGAGCTCGACAGTACGGACGAAGAAGACGACCTAGAACTCGTACCGATGGCAAGCTCAGATGATGACGAGGAGGAAGGAGAGGGAGACAACCACATGACCCCACCAAATACATTGGCCACTAGCTCCCCAAAAGGAAAGGGCCCAATGCCGTGGCAAGTAGTAGAAACGGCGGGAAGATCCAGTGTCCTACCAAGAGGTCTAGAACCGGTCCCACCAACCGCGCGAGACAGACCCCTTCCTGAAGCCAGCATACCGGAGGAGATTGAAGATAGTACCCTCGAACCCTCTGATGACCCCCTGGACCCGACGTGGGAACCTGAACCTCTACCAGCCCTTCCCACCCACCAAAGTTCGTACAACCTACGGAATCCAAGGAAGTAATGACGGATGGGGTTTCAGGAGGACTGATGCTGGTGGTGGAGCGGGATAGAAACATTGATAGGATTACTGCAAGTAATCGGCCTTGCCTGGCTGGGATACCACTGGCGTGCCCGACGTCAACCCCGAGAGGAGTCCACCCCTACAGCGGCCCAGGTGATTATTCGTTACCCGAAGGAACTAGAGCCTGTCCCGTCTACAAATAACGGGGAGGAGTGAGTGAAGGTGACAGTGAATAGTTCAGTGCCACGTACCCCCGAGGATATTTAGTGAAAAGAGCCGATGATAGTCGCCTCTTTTGTAAAGAAGGGGGTATTGTAACCGTTCTGAAATGGAACAAACGGTTGTTGTACATTTAGTTAGGAAATAATTGTATTATTTGAGGTTTCCATTAATATTTTATAATTTTGCGACCTGCTGTTAATTTTAGGTTGAAGTATCGATTACATGTGATTTTTTTTTGCTAATAAAAAAGTTTTAGAGGTGTTATCCATATTCCCTCTCATTATTTTCTTAAATCCGTATGAAGTTCCTTTAGCTTGCCAACCATCCTTTTCAGCGTTCCTCGACGAGTCTAGGAAGGAGCCAGGGGTTACACTTCTGTCTCCAAAAGGGGAAAAACCTTGACAAAATCCTATTCTATTGGAGGGAAAAAAAACTCACCAGCATTCTCAATGTAATATGTCGGTATGGAAATGGATAGGCATCTCCATTTTTCTACCCATTTCAGAAACAAAACAGAAAAAGTACGACACAAGTCTCACTTTCGCACTTGTCGCTTGGTCTCAAATTGATGATATATAAATGTGTCCTTCGGTCAGCTCCACTATATTGTATATACTCACTTGACTGACAATACAGCTAAAAGTATCCAACAATACCAGAATGGGATCATGAGAAAAGTGGTCAGACACACCTCTCTCGAGAAGTTAAATAACGCCGATCTGCTCCAGCTGCTTGG
This sequence comes from Acanthosoma haemorrhoidale, assembly GCA_930367205.1. Lineage (NCBI taxonomy): Eukaryota > Metazoa > Arthropoda > Insecta > Hemiptera > Acanthosomatidae > Acanthosoma > Acanthosoma haemorrhoidale. The sequence continues at coordinate 14,978,933 of OV884012.1, forward strand.
TGTGCCGTCGTTGGATGAGTTTATCCACCAGAGACACATCAAGTTTTTTGACTCGTTGCAGCACCTAGTGTTTAACACCCTGACCCTACCACCTCCCGCATCGATGGAAACAGACTTTCGGAAAAAACTAAGATAAGATTTTGTTTGTGAGATGTAAGTAAGTTGTAAGTTTTATGATTCATAAGATGAGATCCATTACTTCTTAAACTTGTATTGACAATGAGTGTATAATGTACATTATACCTGTATGAAATGTAGCTAAGCTACAGAACATATAATATTGACCTATTATAAATAGATTCATTTATTTAGAATTTATATGAATTCCATACTTTTTAGGAACAAGGGGATGTGAACGAAAGGCCTACTCCCCAAAATATAATAAATATTATCAATAGCCTACACTCCGTAGAGGAGGTAAGTCTTCTAGTGCTGTTCTACTTTTTTCGGGAAGAGGAGATTCCGGTAACAAGATTCTTCGCGATTGACCTTTATGAATTAATTAATTTGAGAATCATAATCATGGAGGCAGTACAGTATTTTTTTTTTAACTTTAGCTATTATTTATATTTTTACAAACGTTAGAATATTTAAGGAAAAACACTTCATATTCATCTTTACTGAAGATGCTAATGGCATACGTTAAGTGTGGGAAGCACAAATTTTTCACTGACTGACATTTTATTTATTACGTCATTTTGTACATTTCATCTTCTTATTCAAGCGATAAGTGTCTCCTAATCCAAAATGAATGTTATTCAAATCCTTTCTGATGCTATAAACAAAAACACACCGGCCAATGACGGTATCTACAAAACAAATTCGCAGGCGCTCAAGGAAGACTTCTCCTTTTGAGCTAGTGACTGATCACCTTCTCGGCCAGGAACTGACAAATATCTGGTTTCCTGAAAGGTACAAATGCCCAGTTGCCACAGAGGCGATAATGTGTCCGACCTGTTGAAAAGATTGATACCTGCCTTACTAAGCTGTCTAAGTTCCTCCCGAACCTGTAATTATACACATCCTGTAAACGCCGGGTAACTCGTTTTAAATGCCCATTTAATGTTTACAGAGCTGATCGCCAGACATCAAGAAGATATTAAGTACGAGTTAGTATTTACCCAGGAGAGTACATATAACATATATTTTGAGCTCTACGTGTGAGAATATCATCAATCCCCTCGACAAGAAGGCATTAGTGTTCACAGGTGCGTATTTTCGTAATCGATGAGTCTCATTGGGCTTCTATGGAATCCTGGTGATTAGCAGGACTAGTGACTACGGCAGAATCATCGGCAAAGTACACGAATCTGTGTCAAGATCGGGCATTTATCACTGCAGCTAACAGAATTTTGTATAAGAATTGAAGCTGCTTTAGTCATCTTTTGTCGGTCTGTCTGGGCATTGATAGCTGCCATGAAAATGACCTATACAACATCCTAAAATTATACTGAATATGTTTTAATTTGTTTATATTAACATGAATTATGACTAAAAATATCGTATTTATAAGAAATTCTTATGAATTGAATAGGATAAATAGTTCTATTGGTATGACTGAGTTACTTTATCTACAATTAATAATATTATCTATTTGGCGATCTATTTTATATATATATATATATATTTTCTATAATTACGTAGTATGTAAGGTTTTCTTAGTGCCCAGCGTTATGGAGATAATATTGTCAATCATTCTGAGTTAAATGTTAATAGTATCTAATATTTCAATTTTTTAATTGTCAGAATATTTTCTTGTTACTCTTTTGATCGCATAAATCACGCCATTATTTACATTCACCAACTTTTCATTCAGTTTTGTACTCTTTGGGTTTCATTTATTATCGTAATAGTTAACATAAATTTCCGACGAGAACATTGTGACTCGTCTTCTTTAATCCCTACTCTAAGAAAAGGTCTGAGTGTGAAGGCGGCAGCCCAAGAAAGAAGGTGAAGAAATGCTCCATCTAACTACTTAGACTCAACTCTTCAACGCTGAGCATTCCATTCACCTATTATTTTCTTAAATAAATTATTTTTATACATTAGAACTCTTGCATCACCCTAGTATCGATGATCATCTTCAATATATTTACCGAGCTAAGTTGGTGTTTAAAATTAATCATGTAATAGGTGCACATTTTATTTCAGCAGAAATTTCTTGAGGTTCATACAATGGTATATCAAATGATTATCTTGACTTCAGCTAAAATCAGGACCTTAATACAAATTTACTATCAACGAAATTTTCATAGTTATATTAATTGAACAAATATTTCTTAAAACTTAATTAATCTATAATGACCCAGTTAGACCATCTCACACATCAATTAATTTTAGATTTTTTAAATGAGCTTTGTTTAACTTGAATTGTCCACTTTCTAATAAAATGACTGCAGAATGAAGAAATAAAACAGTTAGTCCTAGATAAATATTAAAAAACAAAATTTTTTTTTTTAAAATGAACTGCTTACAAAACATAAAAATACTTAGCAGCCAAACATTCATTCAGTGACAAAACCGCTTAAAAGTCTATTTAAGTAAGGTATTTTTTTTTGTTTTACTTATCCAGACTTCTCAAAGATATATCAAAAGCCACTATGTTAAAAAAATGTTTAAAGTTGGTGAAACATTTAATAAGGTTTCAAAATGTATGTAATTAATAAAATTGAATTTTATAAATTAGTTTGGCTATTCATGAAAAAGAAAATGTAAGTAAAATAAATTGAAAGGGAATAAAAAAATTATTTTTGTTCCTTTTCAATTTTTCTCAGGTTTTTTTTTACACTGAATAAAATAAATCTATAAATGGCTGAAGATCTCCACAGCTATCATTCATCATACAGTGACTGATGCGTAGCCTGAGGTGTGAGCCTTGGCTCCCTCAGTGTGTGATCGTCACCTCAAGTGAAGCACCATCATTACCAATTGTCCCAGTCGTGCGTGGCTTTCTTTCTCTTGACTGCGTACAAGATACATCATTCCACTGTTTATTTTAAGAATAGGCATTCGTTCTTCATTTACCAACATCAGTCATGGGTTTCCTCGATGCGTACACTGAGGTAAAAAATGGCCTTGAAAAATAATAATAAGCTTGCAGTGCAAAGGAACAGAACGATAGAAAGTTCAACAGTCAAGTATCGTACTTGTACCAAGATGAACTAAACCATGTTGACAGACATAAACTCCTAACCAAAATTAGCACATCACTTGAATTTTTATACCATGCGATAGATAATAAACCCTCATATTTTTCTGAAGATATTTATAAATACTATTTTTTGGTAACACGATCAATATTAGAAGGGTAATTAAGAAAAAAAAAAAAGAGAAATGTTACAAACTGTTTTAATGTGAGAATGAACCACAAAAATGGAATTAAAAACAAATGTTTACGGTGTTAGTATCTGTAAGCACCTGTTCTTGCTTGTCTGACAGCTGTCAGTCGTCTCGGTAATTGACTGGATGACACGGACAATTCACTCTTGAGGAATGTTCTCCCATTCTTCCCACTATGCGTTTTGAATGTTCAACAAGTGTGGTGCATGATTCTGAGCTCTGATGCCCCTCTTCAGCACATCTCACGCGTGGTTTAGCGGATTAAAGGCCGGACTTCTTGCAGGAAGGGACAGAAGATTAATGCCTACTGCATGAAAAGAAACGCTCCAGGATGTCCGTGACATACCTCTCCGCAGTCAGTGAGCCCCGGTTTATTACGAGTAACTCTGTGCGAGCTTCCAAAGTTCCACTTATGCCATCCCACAGAATTAATTCCAAACGCTAACACATCTTGAACAAATGTTGCAGGCAGCAAACCTGAACTCTTCACTGAGAAAAACTAAGAGTTACCGGTGTTCCTAAGTACATAAGAATGTTAGTGGTCTTTATGTGACCTCGAATTCACACCCGAATAGTATGCGAAAACTGTCCGAATCCCAAAGGTGAGTGTGAACCGGAAAGAGGCAGACTGGACGGCCGGGGGAAACGCTACTAGGTACATTTTGTAGGGTCCCAGGAGGCGTCGCCTGCACGGAACTGGTCCCGTCCAAGTATATGTTAGTTTAGCGGGCAGAAGCCACGAAACTCCACTGGGGAGTACAAAAGAGCTAAAACTAAACCTAGCAGAATACTCTATTTCGTGCAGAGATAATTTAATAAGAAATCGAGGGTTCAAGTACAGCAGTATGCGCCAATACAAATAGAGAGAGAGAGAGAGAGAGAGAGAGAGAGAGAGAGAGAGAGAGAGAGAGAGAGAGAGAGAAAAAGCAGTGTTCACTTTAAGTGTCTGTTTTCTACTGAATAAAAAACCTCTTCATTTCTGCCTTATATAGGCAGGCAGATTTCTGGACACAGCCAATGAGACAAAGATCGATTTATTCCTACCAACCAGAAAGGCGGTTATTCTGACCCTAGTGTGCTCTTGCGATCTCAAGATTGGGAACTAGTCCCATCCATACTTTATCGGTACACTCATTTTATTAGTATAAAAATATTAAAAGATAGGCGGGTGTTTTCTGATCCGTGAATAGGGTAACTTTAATTTGTCCGTGGTGAAGAAGTTGGCACAACATATGAATATACACCATCAAATGTTAAGGGCTTAATAAGTTGGATGCCTCAATTTAAAAGAGAGTTGCTTGATTCCTTGTTTCCAGCCTTATTAAATTAATGGGCGCATTCTTGCTTCAACTCTGCAATCAATCAATCAATCAAGAGAGAGAGAGAGAGAGAGAGAGAGAGAGAGAGAGAGAGAGAGAGAGAGAGAGAGAGAGAGAGAGAGAGAGAGAGAGAGAGAGAGAGAGAGAGAGAGAGAGAGAGAGAGAGAGAGAGAGAGAGAGAGAGAGAGAGAGAGAGAGAGAGAGAGAGAGAGAGAGAGAGAGAGAGAGAGAGAGAGAGAGAGAGAGAGAGAGCGAGATTCGTCAGTCTGTTTGGCCAGTGTTCCAAGCCACCCAGGAGGTCCTGACCAAGGAGGTCCTGGCTTCGTTACCTTTTTGTTTATAGTGGAAAGGTATCGCCCCACTCACTGCAAGGAGCTTGATGCAACCTGCAGAGACTGAAGCCCTACGAAAACCACTCTTTAATAATTAGCGAAACCTCTATTATATAGAAATATAAGTCATCAATAAGTGGTATTTTTTCCTTCTCGTTGATTATGAAACATTTCTATATAATAACTGTGGCACTAAGAATTAATCATTGCTCACCATTCAAGATTTTATCAAGAGAAGGCACATCAAATTTTTTGACTCACTCAGACATAGCCACAACCCACTATTCTCCGACCTTCAACCACCACCAATGCCCGTCAGATGGAAGCACTGCTGGACCGCCGAAGCCTGGAGGATGATCGACGGCGGTACTCTAGCGGAATATTGGTCCGAGAATTCGTATTCCCTCAGACGTTGAAGTAGGATGTAGTGGTCCACAGAGTCGAAAGCTTTCGAACAGTCCAGAGAAATCATAGACTGTACTCTAGGAGCTATTGGTATATAAAATATACAAATAGCTCCTTCGCCAAAAAGTGTAAAAATTGGGAATGATCAATGA